>JASANC010002120.1:0-36975 GCA_030248135.1 Theristus sp. LFF4_11
TATGGTAGTTGGTGTCTCGACACGAAATTCATATTGTGCTCTGCGACTGGTCTCGCTTTGATGTTACGAGCAGAGGCTGTGAAAAGGATTACGTTAAAATAAACAAAATGCCTGATTTATTCGGCCACCACGCAGTTTCTGCAAGCGACAATAAAAACACACAGATTTGGATACTCGAAAAACAAATCTAAATTCCAATTCAAAATTTTCAAATTAAAAAAAAGCAGACAATACGAACTGGTGCCGTGCGAGAAGCTGGGCGTTCAACTGCAAGCGGTGCGGGGTCGCATTCTGGTGATTGAAGTGAAAGCAAACTCGGTTGCCGAAGAAGACGTGAGTGTGACAGTGTGTCTGCAGTCCATTTTGTTTTCATTTTTATGCAATTAAGTGAATTGCTTTGAGCATATACCGTATTACCCCCAATAAACCCCCATGGGGATTATTACGTCAGCGACTTTTAGGGGTGGGGGTTTATTGGTGGGGGGGGGGGGGGGGTGGGGGTTTATTGGTGGGGGGGATGAATGGTGGGGGGGGGGGTTAATGGGGGTAATACGGTACCTGACTCCGCCTCCACAGCAATGCCTGCACAGCTAGCAATGCATGCGTTACCAAACCAATCAGCTAATTGCATGTGATACAGTCATGTGATAAACGTGCCTGTAATGTTTCAAGATCAAGATATAATAGTTACTCATGACGTCACACAACTAATGCTTGAAGTTTCAGGTGCGGTGCAGCAAACGATCCAAAAAGTAATCCAAAAGCAAAAAAGAAAATAAACATAAAATCAGCCGCAGAAATGTCGAAAAACTTTCAAAAAATCATGACGATATTATGACGTGTTTCAGTTGAAAATCGAGCCCGGCGATGTTCTGGACGATTTATTTGGCGAGCCGCTCAGGGAATGCACGCTTCGAAAAGTGGTCAATCTGATGCACGACTACAAACAATGCCCCGTTTATGTGTCGGTTATAAAGGTACGTTTCACAGAAACATAAATTTTAAATCTTTTTTTTTCATTTACGTTGATATGAGTGTGTGTTCATGATGCAGCATTCAGCGACGTACAGCTGATCTGCACCGCTAAAAATGCGTTCATAAGAAATTTCGGTGAAACAGTTACAGATTCTGTTGAAACGACGTTTTTCAGCTTTCATGCAAAAGCATCTTCAATTTTTGTTGTATAAATTGACGACTGTAAAGGTGGAATTTGTGGTATTTTCTTATCAACTGTTGCAAGAATATGATTCAATTGACAATCGCATTTGATCAACACTTTTTATTTCAATCTATTATTCGAGCATAGGTTTTGGTTTAACGGCTCTTTACAGTGAATCATCGTCACTTGTTTCCTAAGTGAATTTGTAGAGAATGTGAAACATTACAACTGCAAAAACCCAGCAAGGCCGTATAGTCTCTAACAAAACGCAGGCACCTCATTGGAGCCCACCGAGTAGTGATGCTAGCGCTTCAAGCTTCCATGAACGCGCGCTACTGCAACAACACACCGCATGTGTGACTGTGTGTGTGTTTGTGCTGCTATGCAACATTACTGCGTTCATGGAGTACGCTGTGTTCGGTGACGTTGCCGCGAGTGGATACACAACGCAACCGGCAAAAAATATCTACAGTCCATCTGGATAATATATGCAACATGACGTGATGACCAACGAATCAGCGCTGAGAATTGCTTATGACCAACCAATCAGCGCTGAGAATTGTTATGAACAACCAATCAGCGCTGTGAACTGCTCATGACCAGCCAATCAGCGCTGAGAATTTCTATGACCAACCAATCAGCTACAGTATGGCCGAATAAATGAGGCAGTCCATCAAGGCGGGATCAGCCGCAGACTAGGAGTTGTCTTTTTCAAAAAAGCCAACGTAATTCCCAATCACGTGTACAAGGGATAAAGAATGAACAGAATAGCGCGGATAATCCATTAGTTTAAAAAACGCGTCAAATTTGGCACACAATTCAGTTTCTGAACGTCATTTTTCTTTCATTCAAAATTCGCGCGCTCCTTGCACCCTGAAAAAAGCTGCCATGTTTAACCGGCCATACCGTAGTTGCATATATTACCGATATAGACTGTATGAGATCCAGACACAACACGCCTCATGGCAACCCCAGTGTCCGGACTAGGACTCCGGAACACGACCGTTCGTGCGTGCGCTCGACGAAAACACTAAAATCGTGGCATTTTCAACTTCATTTTTTGTAGTTTTCCCACGTTTTCAGTGCCTCGATCGCTCAAATCAGTACTTCCGCCCCATGAGGCCCTACCACGATGCAGCTGGATTCGACTGTCAACAGTTGATCGAGATGCGACTGAAGAAACTGCGCGAAATACGAGACGCAGGTTGGTCGGCTGTGGTGGAGGTTTTTTTAAATGGCATTCATGAAAGTAGTGTTTAGGGATGCGTAGCTGTGTTACAAACATACTGCTTCATGAATGTCCCTTTAATCTTGTCCTAAATTATATACCGGAAGGAATCGGTACATGGCAACAGTTGATGATCGATAAGCAAAGAAAAAAAAGCAAGTGGGTCAATTGTGTAAAAAGTGTCAAAAGTGCACTTATTGTGAAGTGCGGTCAGTGGTTGTGGTTTGCGGCACCAGCCATAGTCATATGGCAATAAAAACGGTTTGCTGAACACTGGCTGTTCGCGGCAGATTGTGGTACGCAATCAAAAAAAAAACTTTTTACTCCGTCAGTCTCTACAGTCGAACTCTAAATTATAGGCAATCAGCTGATTGGTCAGTGGTCACGTGCATGCATGCTTTCTGTGCAAACCAAACTCTGCCCCCACAGCGATTTCTGCGCAGAACGCATGCATCACGTGACCACCATCGACGACACCGATTCCCTATAAATTAGAGTTCGACTGTACATGATGCTGTTTACCGATTTTTTCACCCAATTTAAAAAGTTCATGCTTCAAAGACACGCTTTTCACAAAAATTTTCAGGTGCCCACCACCCATTCACGTCCGCAACAACGTCCCCAGAGGAGACGGCAATGCCGAGCGACGTGAAACATCAGCTGGCCGACGCGGCAACGTCGTCGAACGAACAGCGGGGAGTGCGCGTGAAGTTTTGCGGGTACTCGTTTGTGGGACAGGTGAATTTTGCAAATATAGGAAAAGAATCAAAATCGTTGATGATAAAACTAAAACTGGTAGTTCTCAGCCCTAAATTTTTAGAAATCATGCATTATTATCGTTGCCATTTTGTGCGGGATGAACATACCTTTTGAGGTAATGTTTCAGCAGTTGGGTATAAACTGAAGAGTATGATAATGGTAGGCAACTTTTATCAATTAACCGTAACTTTGCAACTTTTATCAATTAACCGTAACTTTACCCATGAGATTCAGATAAAAAAATCGAGTGCACCAAAATTAGCGGGAAGTTATTTATCTTTCGAATTTCCAACCTGAAAAATCAGCCAGAATACAAACCAGAGGAATGCGCATTTTCCAAATGTTCCGAACATTGCGAACTGCAAATTATTTTTTTTGCAAATTCATTTTTCTGAATCAAAATTAAAAAAACTCAAAATAGTTTTTTTTAAACCCAACGCAGATTGGCAATGTCTCCCAGATTGAGCGTGGTGTGCAAGCGGTGCTGGAACGACAGGAACAGAAAAGGGACGTTCTCTTGCAGGTTGGATTCAAAAATTGGCATCCATCAACAAATAGTCACCATATTAGTGTCTTTAAACAACAATTTTCAGTATGTTTTTCCCCACAATACATCCTGAAAATTTTGTTCACAGCAACATTTTTGCTCAAGTTTGCAATTGTTATTCAGCAGTTCCTCATCCCAACTGTTTTTGTTGACAGATGACCGAAACTGAGGTGATCATCAGGAGCTACCACAACCGGAGTTGCAACAACACTGCAGAGGGGAGTGTGGAAGACGAAGAGGCAGAACACGAGGTGAATAGTTTATGGCCGAATAAATAAGGCAGTCCTTGTATTCTTCATCAAGGCGGGATCAGTAGCAGACTAAGAGTTGTCTTTTTCAAGAATTCCAAGGTAATTAGCAATTGTGTGTGCAAGGGAGAAACAATGAACAGAATAGCACGAAGAATCAATTAGTTAAAAAAACACGTCAAATTTGACACACAATTGCTTTTCTAAACGTCCTTTTTCATTCAAATTTTGCGCGCTCCTTGCTCCCTGAAAAAAGCTGCCATGTTTAGTTGGCCATACCATGGTTGGAAAGTAACTTTGAAAGTAACTGCTTAGATTTACTTATATACAGATGAAGGATCCAGAAAAATAGATCCAAGAATGTATTCAAGAATTGCATCGTTCATGTTCTTTAAGTGCAGCTTTTTTTCGACGATTTATTCGTGATAATATTTTTTCTTTTGGTTTTGAGACTCAATGCGTTCGCACGCAGGGATTCGTTTAGGAGAACGTTTCATAAATTGCGCGACAGTTCAAATTTTTGCGGAGTCGTCGCCATTCAGAATACGGTTTTTTGCTTCAGCTGTGCGGCGTTTGTTTCCAAGAGCGTGAATCTTTTATGCCTAGAATCTTTCTGAAACGACAATACTGAATTCACCATTTTTTGGAAATTTCTGATTTGTGGGGGCAAAATCTGTCAAAAACGTCTGCAATTTGAGCATTCGACAATTTGAATCTTATATGCTGAATGGTTGTGTCTTTGGTAGCACAAAATCAGCCTACCCAAACTCAAACCAGTCCAATCACAGTTTTTTCTCGGTTCCACCGAGATTCTCAGGTTCTTCTGCGCCACAGTTTCCCCGAAATTTCGTCGTGCGGACGACGCGTCGACCTGCCACTGATATTCGCCTACATCGCTGGGTTTGCTGGCGGCTTCATTTATTTTTTTTTGCTTTTTTTAATTTTTTAGGTGGTGGTGTTTTAATTGTGGTTGGGGTTGGGGCCATGGAGTGGATTTGTTTGTGCAAACTGTTTTATTTTAACCCGGAGTGAAACATTACCACTAGTTTTATTTACGATTTGACAAACTCAATCTTGTCAACATTGGGTTAGCTGGACTGTGTTGAAAATAAGAATTTGGAGGTTTGTTACAGTATGTTTCTTTAAACCGGTCATCTTTTTCGGCGAATAATACAGAATAGTGGTAAAGAACGAAAAATGGGACCGGCTTGGAATGCAGACATTTTTGCCACAAACACAAGGGTGTCTAATTTTAACCGAATCCGATACAATCGTTTTTCTCACTTGCAGTGCAAAGATTGGCATGCTCTGATTCAAACAGTTGAATGTCATGCAAATATGAACGAAAATAAACTCGTGTCACTTTGCAAGCACACCAATCTGTGTGCTGAGATGAAAAGCACATGTGGTGGTGGTTTTCGTTCCAGCTGAACAGATTGTGGTAATGTTTCAAAGTGTCCATGTAAAAGCATAGAGAGATCCGCCTCCATGCTCGCACCCGCAGAAACAGAATAAAAAAAAGTTAAAAAATACAAAACGAACGGAACAAATCAAGTCAGAAAGACATGTGACGACAATTTTTTTCAAATTTTTCATTGGTTTTTCTTTGCAGCGAAACGACGTGCACGCTGGCGCAGAAGTTCAACTGCTTTGTATTCGAGGCTGATTCGGATGAGATGTCAAAGTCGATCCTAGCGGAAATCGCCGACGGTTTTCAGCGAACTCATTGGGCTGTTTGAGTTGTGGTTTAGCCTATCGTTGTACAGTGCAGTATGTTTCGTGCAGTCTGTGTCAGCTTTTTTTCCGCAGAATGCAGAGCTGGCGACAAAAAGAAGTGACGGGATCGGTGTTGCAAGAAGGCAAAATTTAGTCACAAAAGGAGCGTGTGAATTCAATCACAAACAAGCACAACGCACCGATACGATCGTTCATTTCTCTGTAATTCAAGCGCACTGCATTTTTTGGAGAAAACGGACAGGGGCAGGTTTAAACAAACAAAATTCGTTACACACTTTGTTTATATTTTTTTTGAAATCTGCGCCAGATACATTACAATGTGATCATTCTTTACTGTTCATGAAATTTCTTGTGTCTTTTTTTCATTAGTTTTCAAAAAGTCCTTTTAACATGAATGCCAATTGTTCACAGCTTCACCCACCCCCATTGTGCCTTCGATTCTGTTCGGTTGTTTTTTGGTTCCTCTTTCGCTTCTTTTAGGGTGGGTATTTTTGTGATAATCTGTTTTTCTGACGCGATATTAGACAGTCAGTCATCAATTTTCTCACTTTACTGCATATGAAAAATCACTGAATCTTTTCTTGTAAGAAAATGTGGTTGAAAAAATTGTACGTTTGGGTATACAAAAAAAGTATTATCTTTGTTCACAAGTAAAAAATCCACTAAGGCAAACAATAATGAGGCCCCGTGTTCGTTTCGTACATGTCATGTTTGTATCAAAAAACAAAAACAAAACAAAAACAAAAACCATTGCGGCCAAAAGGTCACGAGACTGCTGTTAGAAAGCCAGAAAAGAATTCTGTGTATCCAGCTACTTAGCTTAATTCACGCTTCGCTTACCTGAGGGCAAATATCAAGCTGCCGAGCAGAAAAATAACCCCATGTGGTGTTAATCCCGTTCCCCTCGTTTCCCTGAAACGTTCATTTTAGGGTATGGTAGCGATACATCTGGGGATTATTTCAAGCAAAAAAGCGCACCTGACCGAAATTGGTGCGTGTTTTTTCTGCTTTTTTGGACCGTTTAGTCAAACAAAGTGCCCATGCTATTACATGAACCCTGTAATTATATATTATATACCCTTTCAAAATTAAAACCTTCAAAACAGCTTTTCTTCAAGCTTTTTTGCATAAATTCAATTATGAAAGTTATAATTTACAAAAAAAGACGCATCCCGCAAAAAGTTTTACTTTTTAGTTCAACAACGGATACTGTGTCATTTGTATAACTCATTTGACCTTGAGTGTATTAAATCATGCGTTATTCCGAAAACATGCAGGTTGTTTTGGTCAAAACGAAGCGTAAGGAAGCAAATGAATGACCGCCAAAATTGTGCCCATGAAGAGCGCTAATTGGCTGCTTTCAAATGATCAGACAAATCAGCGAGTGTTCCAATGTTGTTGGATAACCAATCTGCCAGTTACTAATGTGTGCTGAATTAATTCCCGACTGAAAAGTCGTTTTTCGCAAAATTATAAACACACTAATAAATTCTTAAAAAAACAACAACGGTTTTTTTTGCGAAAATCTGCCGAAAACAATCGAGAAATACATGGTGAAAACATCCGTGACGCAGATTGTAATTCGATTTATTCTGTTCTAATATTATTCGAAATTACTCATGCTGCATTGACTTTACAGAGAAACATCAATAGATACAATCAATCAATCAATCAGTACTAATCGTTTTTGACTGCCGGAAAACGTTTGGAAAGAAATTAAAACATTGCACAGATTGTTGCTGTAATGTTTCAGAATATGCTTATAAGAAATACAGGGTAAGACAGTAGTTAATGGTGCAGCCAAGGCAGCTGAGACACCGGTTAGCTGTTTTTACAAAAATAAGCAGTGTTAAAACTCCACATTCCACAAACGAGTCCCCATTTTTAACATCATACGTTGCACAATAATGGCAGATAAACACACAGGCACCCACAACGATTATTGCCGAAAAGGCTACACGGTGTTTCTGAAGTTTGAGAAAAATCGATGCCCTGATCAGAAAAAAAAACAGTTTCCCGGTCCACAGTCCGCTGTCAATCAAACGCGTTTGCACATGGAGCAGTTGTTTACGACTGACTTGGTGAGTGAGGGACAATGATTTTTTTATTGATTTAGCTCATATCAGCGACCCCTCACAACAGGCAATTATTTTATTCCTGTTCAGGCTAGATTCGAATTTTTTTCAAAGTAAAGCTATTTTATCATTGCTAATTTCCAATTGACTACAGTTCATAAGACACTGAGTTCCCCATGATTTCACTCTCATATGAGGAGGTAATCATGAAACATCTACAGAAATTATTGAAGTTTTTCAAAAGACGGTTGATCAGTCAGTGATAATACATGAAAGTTTCTTGCTGTTGTTATAAACTTTATAATGAACTCAACGTGTGAAAGAATTAGAATGAATGACTGGCAAAATACCGTTCATACTTATGTTTGCCTATACGGCCCGTTACGTCACGTCTTGTTTTAGGACTTTTGCGCTTGTTCTGGGCGCCGTGCGTGTCCACGTACGTTGTTGTTCGTCCGCATACGTCAGATATGAACGGGCACCAATGTTTCATTCCTGCTTTTTATGCTTTTCATTTTACCGTCTGATTGATCCCATTCATGGCTTGAATACGCAGACAAAATGAAGTCCTTTAGTCATCTGAAGACACTATATAATGCGTTTATAGCAGGGCGATGTTGTACAGTGACAAACACACTGGCACAGACACAAACACAGACATAAACGCTGACACGCGCGCCCTGCTGCGATGGTCCAAACGAACACAAAATTGGATACTTTATAAGTCAGAGATGTACAGTATCTTATGATACACAAGAACGATCTTTGAATTTATAAAAAAACATCGTCAGTTATTCATTTGAAACAACGGCGGCTCTTTATTCTTTGAAAAAAAATATACAGGTGACATGTTAAAAGAAACAGACTGTAGTTTTGCAGGTAATATGAACTCATTTCATAAATTTGTGAAGCAAAAAAATCTTTCCCACTTTCGGCACACACCCTGCTCATAATCGTCGCGTGGAAATTTCTGATTTGTCACAGCAATTACAAAATATAGTTGGTTTGTATCCTGTGTTCAATTTCTCTGATGTCCTACATTCTCTGTTGCAATGTGCTAACGTTAAAAAGAAAATTGTAATTTTTTTGCGACCAAAATGTGTCGAAGCCTTCTGTGCATTCTGTGAAGACGGCGAGATGTGGTCATCGGTTTAACCCTTGGTCAAGTCGATTCCAAGACATTTGAAAGTCTGTGTTGTAAAAAAAACATCTTTATCATTCAGTCTCTTTCAGTTTCTTTCAATCAATTGGTTTACAGAAATCACAATGTGGAGTTAGACCAATGCAACGAAGTCACCACATCAATTGGTGATCACCACGCACAACTTCATCTTCAATCAGGCGTGTCACATGATCAAAAATACACAATTTTCTTGTTCACGGCTTGATGTATGACTAAACGAAACACGCACGTGTTCATGGGGTTACGGTGGAAAAGTTGTTGGATTTGATTTCCTCTGTAAGTACACGGTAACGTATAAGAAATAGCGTTGAAAAACCATGAGAATTTCTAAAAAAACAACCTTTTTGAGAAAATTACGTTATCATTATCATTTTGATTGGAGGTCATGGCGTCAGACACCAAATGAAACGTATGATAAACGACCTGGAGATAATTTGATCAAACTCACCATTTGATTGGTTGTGTATTTAATTGATGGTATTGAGGCAACCAGAAGATAATTGGTTATTTGTGGAGATAATTTTAATCACAGGTTTACAAAATCAATTTGGTGTTTTTCGGTGTTTTTTTGGGCAAAATAACGCCCATTTTTGACCTTTCATGTTTGTTTTTTTGCATGATTCATGCGTTTCAGCAAAACGTGATTGGGTGATTTCAAATGCCAAATCGTTGCGTTTAACATTCAGTTTTGTTGGGCATGCACTCAAACTGTCAAAAACTGTACAATATTTGTTCAGTAGCATATCCGTAGCTGCATGCTGATGATACAATGCCGTATCGAGCTGGTAGGATATTTTTATCAAAATGAACCCACAGCAGCCAATTAGTTTGTAGCGTTAAAAAAAATTTCAGCAGTCCGACTACAGATAAATCGGAATAGTAAGATCTGGACTTTGTGTTGATTTGGTCGATTGCACGTACGCTGCAGCCAATCAGCGGTAGCTCTGTTTGCTTTTTCGTATTTTTTAGTTTTTTTTGTGTTCGTGTACGGTCAACCGAAAAGCAGGACATTACATCACTCTATATAGCACTTCTGAAACATTATTAAACTATTAGAAAAATGAATTGAGTTTTCATCGCATCATGTAACATACCCAATATCATGTATCAAATAATATGCATCGTTTCAAGAATCACCCACCTCAATTAAAACTGCTCAACAAACTGAATCTCTGGTCTGCATAAAACTTCTGAAAAGTTACATAAAATCTGGCGCTATTATCTCGTAACAGTGCGGTCTGAACTTAAAGCAGCTTTTTGAATAATTTTCAGGGTAATAACGATTCTTCATGGTGGTATGTCTTCTGCGGAACCCCAAACCGGGTTTTTGATATACAGATCATGCATTCAAAGTAACAAAAAACAGTCAAAGTCGAAATATTTTACCATCCAACTGAAGCTATTGTTCATGTTTGCGATAAAAACAAGAAAACCGAAAAAATCAGTCGATACAAAAGGTGCAAAGAGAACACTTGAAACTTGAACACTCAAATATCAAAAAGACCCGTGCCGCTTTGCTGAACATTCCAACAAATCCCTTATTTGGATGTTATTTGTCCCCATTGTATTCTCTCAAGTACCACTTGTGCTTATTATTTGTTTGTAACATGAAACTTATCCCCTCGCATCCCCCCGCACTGCGACTTTAGGGTGCGCAGGAAGCACTTGATTAATTTTTTTTGCATTTCTTTCTTTTTGTCTTACGGTAGCCGTGTTATGCGTTCAAGTGGGCTATCGCTTTCTTTCATGTTTTTTGTATCGTATTTCGTGTTGTTCGTTGTTGTTGTTGTCGTGTGCTTTTTTCGAAACTCACTCAACCCCTACGCTTCGTTATTTCATAACAACAAATGCGGAAACATCAGGAATGTAACAGTGTTACAACACAGGTGCAAACGTGTGACCGATTCAGACAATTTCATTCAATGTAACGTTCTTCAACGCTGCGCATTTTTGATCAGTTTGTCTCTTCACTTTTTTCGCTGTTGTTGCAAACAAAATCGAACTGCTTTTAGTAATCAAGCAACCCATCAAATAGTAAATATGAAACATTTGGTATTTTCAGATTCAGTGCTCATAACTCATAACGTTTCGCTGAAGTTTAGAAGAATTTGGTGATGTTTCATTCACTTTATCTAAAAGCAGCATTAACTTTGGGTGGTTCAATACGTATTGTACACCGCAACTTACCAAGAGAAATAACAATCTAAAAAATTTGAAAAAAACGTGATAAATTGCGTAATTGAAATAATGACCAGAGCCGCCATGTACGGTGGTTTGCGAATTCATATTAGAAGATTTTCAGTCTCGTTTAAAATTTTCAATCTCGTTTTAGTTGGTGCCACACACACACACACACACACTCACACACCAGCATACTGTATGTGCGTGCCTGTGTGTTTGTTTATGACAGCGCGCGCCGCGAAGCGCTACTGGTGGTTGGTTTGTAAGACTGAAGGTAGCGCATGAAAAACAAAATTTTCAACCAATCAGCTCATCACAAAAGAAGCAGCACGCTTCACAGACTCAACACAAGTGCTTCAGTAAATCTGAATGTTCCCCTGAAGTTGGGTCTTTTCTGTGAAAAAAAGAATGGAAACCCACAGAAAACTCATATGACAAGTTTCGCCCCATTCACTACAGTAATACCGCGTGCATGTTCGACCAATGGTTACCGCACTAACAACGAATGGACACATGAAGCTGTCCAGTCAAACAATTTATGAACAACGTGTTTTTCTGAACAGCTAGCTGATTGGCTGAATTTGAGTTGCACACTGGTCTGAATCGAACTTTGATGCAGGGCACTTGGCCGGGAGTTACACACGTGTTCCAACTATTTATTTGAATAAATTGAGTAGTTTTGTGTTGTCTCACAGTAACAGAATAAAGTGTAAAGTAAAGTCAGATGCGATTGATTGTTGAGAAAGATTCAAATGGGACTCCCGAGATTGCTCACTAGTGCAAACACAGAATTGGCGAAAAATAGTTTTTCTCTCTTATTACGCTAACCGTGTCTGTGGTTGCATCACACGCATGGTTGCGCACCTTTAACCCAGAAAATTGCGTATGTACACTGTACAGTTACAGTAGCAGAATGACTGTAAACCACAATATTTGGGGTAACACCAGTTTTGTGTAAAAAGGGTTCTAGTCCTAAATCTTTGGTCAAGTTTTTCTGCTGAAAAAATATTTCTCGCCTTGGCTATTCATAAGCAGCGAATCAGCAATCAGAAATTTGTGACACGAAAAAATTGCACACACACACGCAGACGCATGTCCAATGAAAAACAGTAGCCAACAGACAAACAGCATTATGAGTGACCAAGAACATTTTTTTCAGTAGCAAAAGCTGAACGGTCAATATTTGAAGCACGCGCGCGTGCCTTTCTAGCAGAATGGCTATATTTTGTGCTGCGTTTTGTTGCAAAGTTTTAAAATTGCGGTTTTACGTTTCATGTGTAAAGAAAATACTCTGGCACAAAAGTACAAAGTTGTATGATGTTTCATGTGAAAGCTGATATTTGCTACATTCTCAATTTTCTACTGAAAAGAAACTCCGATTTCAGATGAAAATATTTAAAAAAATGACAGAAAATCTGATTATTTTACCACCGCTGTAAATGGGTTTTGGTTGCGAGTTAGCGCGTTGCAACAAGAAGTTTCGTCTTTTCTGTCTTACTGTATCCGTCACGCACTGTGTGAACAGCACAAAGTGCGTTGATTTCAATCTAGTGTTACCACGAGTGACTCTGCGCAAAAGTTTGTTTGCATTTCGGATTTAGGGCACCGTACTTGAGAAATTCACGACTCATATTTGATTTAACTTATGGGAATTTATATCAACGGTGGAATTCTTGCGCTCTGACAAGTAATGCTGGTTCATGCTGATTGGCTAGATCGGGCTTGCTTGACAAATCATCGGGACCCGCAGTTCAAAAGCAGCCAATCAACTGATGATCAACCAATGAATATTAGGATTCGCAGCTCGATTTTACGAGATTTCTGGTTCCAACCAGGCAAAAATGTTTTTGCATTTGGCTGGAGAAGTCTTTGTTTTTGTGGTATTTATTTATTGTTGTTAATTTCAATTATTAAGACATGATTCAGCCAATCAACGTGTGACATGCCAAATACTGGAAAATTCGAGCATTTCGGTTTTATCGGTGTAAATATGGTATAGCAACAAAAAAGGGGCGGACTGCATTCAGAGCGGTAACCAATCAGCAATCAGAAAAAACGTTTCCGTGCCCAATCAGTCGTCCTGTAATTGTTCAACCGATATCCTTGCGGTTTTCCATACGAAAAAGGATTTACAGCGGAGATGAGCCATATAGTACTTTTGTATCAGCACTATGAAGTATCGTATTGTTGTGCAATAGATAAAAAAACGGCTTATCTGTGGCTGAGCTCCGGGATAAGACCTTCGCCGTGGTCGCCTTTATATCCGACTTTAAAATCTTCGCGCAATAACCCATAAAATTGCAGTGTGGAGATTTGTTTTCGATTATCTCTCTCCTGTTTAATCGCACTTTTTCTGACTTTTAGAAATTTGGTATATTCTCATATCTTTTCAATAAACCAAAACGATTTATGTTATCCTTAAGCCGATTCTAAGGCGCTTTAGTGACCCGCGGTACGTGGCGATTTTAACGCTGAGCAGCACATACTTTTCCACCTGCGTGCCCTGTTTTTGGTTAGAATATTTACGTCGGATTATCACAGGATTTTCTTGTTATTGTTATTGTTGTATTAATTAATTATTCTGATGAGTCAGAGTTGCATTTCGTGCATTCAACCGTTGGTTTGCTGCACTTTGATATTTTTTTAAATTAGTAGAGTTCATTGGTCAGATCAGCATAAACCAACCAATCAACGCGCTGGGTTTTACCAAAGGTCCGATTTTCAATTAAACTGATTCCAGAAGCACACCGCAGTTTATTAAGACAAATAGAAATTACCATAAAGCTCCGTAATGAAATATGCAAATTTTCGGTTGTCAGCGCTCGTTTAGCAACATGCAAATTGCCATTTTCTCGAAGTGTTTGCGCAAACTTAAGAGACAAACTGATACTAAAAGTAATTGGCAGCACTGATGATACCGGTGCTTTTAGCTAATTAATCATATCATCGTACTTAGTGTCATTAGATCTGCCTATTGACCATCTCTCTTTCACATTCAGACCGGACTAAAAGAATACAATAATGTTGCTGCACATATGTATGAGTGCAAACTGGAATGTCTTGCCCCACCACCTACCACTCACTGCCAAAACGGTATGATTGCTTGGCTCGTTAAATTCAAAATTTTCAAATACCCTGAAAACGCACTGTTTGTAAATTCCGATTCTTTGAATGGAAAAAAAACGCAAAAAAAATCCGTCAGATTATCAGGCGGATTTGTTTGGCCGTTGTTACATGGATTTTGTTCGATTTTAAGCCGCTTTCCCATGCCCAAATACACACTTAGACTTATCATAAATATAATCTTTTGAATTTAAGCTGATTACCTTGTAAGACGATTGCATTTTGTAATGTTTGTTTGTAATGGTTCTTATTGTAAAGCAGCTTTCGCGCTTTAATACCACCATAAGTTGCTTATAGTGTTGTTGGTGCGTTTTTTTTGCTGTTTCGTTCCACCCCTATGTCTTTATTGTTATGCTCTGTCGCAGTTGAAAACCGAACAACATTTTCGGACTGGAAAAATGTTTTCAGCAAAATTCGATTCCGATTTACCAAATGAACTCATCAGCGACATTCTGACCAATCAGCTGTCGTCGTTGCTCAAGTCGACCAATCATCTGACTCGGCCGTTCAAACTAACAAATCAGCTGGCTCCATTGTATAAACCAACCAATCACCGGCATCCGTTATACAAATCAGCCATCATCCAATCCGCCGTCCCACCAATAATGGCCTATATCACGGCGCCAAACATGGGCCCGCCCCCGTTGACGCCCTACCACGGACATTCCACCCAAATCACAAACAATGGGACCAACGGACCCCTGACGTTCACGACCACACCGAGCTCATTCATACACCCGAGTCACATGGGCTACCTCGCAGCCGCTGGTACGGTTTTTTTCCGTTGGTTTTTTTTGGCTGATTATTTTGTCTTTTTGGGTAAACTTTTTGTTTAGATCTATACATCACGCAAGATCAATAGTTGTGAGGACTCAACTGCCTTTTGTATGTTCCCTGAAACATTGGGGCATGTAGAGTAGACTGTGGGATTCCTTTACCGGCTGGTAAGAAGAGAAATACAGGGTGTCCCAGCTAGATGTACAACATTTGTTTTTGTAATTACGCGTGCGTGCGTTGACCAATTTTGATAATTTTTTCAGCTATTGTAGTAAAGACTTCGGGAATTTGTTTGACACTAAAAACGTTGCGACACGTTGAATATAACCTGACTTATAAGCATTTGAAAAAATACACACTTTTTCAATTGCCGCCCGCACCGGCTCGCGACTGGCTGGACACTCAGTTTGACCAGCGCTGGGTCGGCCGCGGTGGGCCAATTGCCTGGCCTGCACGTTCGCCTGACATCACAGCGTGCCACTACTGGCTCTGGGGCGCTGTGAAGCACCGTGTTTATGAGACCCACCCAGCATCCATCGATAAACTGATTGTGGCCATCGGTGAAACTGTGGGCGAAATCAGCGACGAAGAGCGCCTGGCAGGTGTTTTGGACTTCGACAGACGAATGGATAAACTGATTGAAAGAGAGGGCCAGCACATTCAGAACAATTAGACGGTTAATATTTTGAGTCTGTGAGTGTTTGATTTGCTTTTTTGCTCTCCGCTCGTTCATTTTTTCGTGAAAATGAGGTATTTTTGTAAAACTGCCATAACTTGTGCCATGTTTGCTGAAACATGAAAATTCTGGTGCCAAACAAATTCCCGAAGTCTTTTTTACAAACGTTGAAAAAATTGTCAACATAGGTCAACGCACGCGCGCATACTTAAAAAAACAAATGTTGTACATCTAGCTGGGACACCCTGTAGATAACATTGTGAGTGAACACGCGTCGCTTCTATGTGGACATTTTCAGAAAAAAATCAGAATCGCAGTAAAACTTGTCTTGAATTGAAATTGCTTTGAACACACACACACTATCATGTGGTTTATACTAACGCCTTTTCAACGGTGTCTGAAACATTTCTGCCTGTTTGTTTGAAAGTCTCTTTGAGTTACAACTAATGTTTCAAAAGTTCATTAAAACCGTTACTTTTAAAGCTAACGCCAAACAGTAAAATAGAAAGTAAGCTGTGGTCGACCACTCTGAAGTGTCATTCATGAAACTTTAAGTGTAGCTTCAGTGCGCTACGCATTCATGAAGCAAAAAAAAGCGTCGCAGCTTCACGTGCAAAAGTGGCGCCTGCGCTTGAATGGGCCTAAAGAGCATGACTGACGTCACTACTGAAGGGACGAGCGTGGCAATGATTTTTGGGCATTTTTTTTTGTGCGACGACTATGAAATATCTATCCTTCTGAAAAAACACACAACTCTTAGTCTGCCACTGCCATCCCCTTGATTTGAGAAGATACAGGTGCCTTATTTATTCTGCCATGCTGCCCTAAAAAGACTTGTTTTCTGACAGCACGCGTACTGAGTGTACAGTATGGCCGAATAAATAAGGCAGTCCATCAAGACAGGATCCGTCGCAGACTAGGAGTTGTCTTTTTCAAAAATGCCAACATAATTCATAATCATGTGTGCAAGGAAGAAAGAATGAACAGAATAACACGAAGAATCCATTAGTTCAAAAAACGCGTCAAATTTGACACACAATTTGGTTTCTGAACGTCTTATTTCTTTCCATTCAAATTTCGCGCGCTCCTTGCACCCTGAAAAAAACTGCCATGTTTACTCGGCCATACCGTACAGTATGTTTCTTTGAACGTGTCATCGTTTTTAATGAAAAAGCAGAGCACGCGAAAAATAGAACGTGTCGCGCGTTGAAAAAAAAGAACAAATTTTAACCCCAAAAGCGTCCTTGATTGCAATCAAACCCGGTTACCGTTATTTTTTCATCAGTTTAAAGTTTTTGATGTGTTCCAGAGCTGTTTCAGTCGATATTGTACAATGCGGTATCCTGTCCTTTTTTTAATGGTGTCTGAAACATTACGTGTTAAAGTTTATACAGAATTCTTTTAGTTGTTGATTACCAGTAGTAATGTTTCAAAAGTCCGTTAAAAGCGTAAGGTAAAAGCCGTGTGATATTATGTAGCCAAAACTTAACCTATGAATCAACACAAAAAAAAAACAAAAACGAAAAAGCGATCGCGCACATATTGCCCCAAATCATGTGCTAAAACAACGTAACTGCTGTGCAATCACTTGAGGATCGACTGTCACAGTTGCAGTTGCTTGAGGCGGCAATTCAAAATGGTTTCAGCCGCAGCTCATGGAGTCAGGTCACTTCACCAATTCTCACGTCATGAAACTGCTTTCCTAACTGTGATAAACGCATTGAGTAGCAGAACCAAATGAAAAGATTTTTGTAGCTGCAGTAATGGTGTGTAAATGATCATGCAAGCACTGCAACCGTATATGACATTTTCGTCCAAAAAAAAACTGGAAAAAGTCAAATTTGTATAAAAGACTGTTTTTCAGCCGCTACCAGTGCCCGCAAACAGCGTCGTGAGCGCACCACTTTCACCCGTGCTCAACTGGAAGTGCTGGAGTCGTTGTTTTCAAAGACCCGTTATCCGGACATTTTCATGCGCGAAGAAGTGGCGATGAAGATCAACCTGCCCGAGTCGAGAGTTCAGGTGAAAAGCATGGGAAGTCCTAGTCTGAAGATGGTGCGCACTGAATATAACACAGTGATGTTGCGCAGTACCACACAAACACACAGGCACACACACACACACATATGCGCTGACAGTTGCGCAGATTGTCGTGTGTGTGTTTGCGAGCATGCACTGCTTGTGTGTAACATTACTGTCTTATAACAGAGTTTGTTTTATTGCTGTATCAGACGGGGTGCCTTGTGCCACCATAAGACCGTAGGTATATTTCAACTACAGGACATGACACACACAGACTAGACCACAATAAATACAATCCAACCGATACAAACTAACAGCACAATTTACGAACATAATAATAAAACAGAAAACTATAAAAAAACGATCGAACAAAAACCATGCAGGTCTGGTTCAAGAACCGTCGCGCGAAAGCGCGCCAACAGAAGAAGCTAGCTGATTCGTCATCATCCTCATCAACGTCGAATCATCATCACGCATCTTCATCCACATCAGCAATCGACTCAAGTACCATCGGTAAAACATCAGCAGCGGGCGCGAAATCGCACTCCACCGACAACCACCACCACAACAACAACATCAACAATTCCAGCTCGAACAATAGCAATGACAATGAAAGCGCACTCGTGAAACACGAGCCGACACCGGCTGATCCAATACCGATGTCAAACGGCAATAACAGCAACAGCAGTTTATCAGAGTTCAGCCATCTGAACAACGGCAACAATGGGCACGGTTTCGCGAATGGTGCCGCCTCCAGTAGTAGTTATTCGCCATTCGGCTTGGGCCCCTATCCGTACGGCAGCGGTACAGCGGCGGCTAATGTTTCATACGGAGCATATGGTCATCATCATCATGTTAACCACCAGGGCTATACAGCGATGGACCACTACAACATGGCGCAGTATGCGGCCTCTGCGGAGCCGTGGCGATTCCACGTGTTGCATGGCTGATTGGATACTGTTTAATTTGAAATGTTCAAATGCTGCGCGAATGATTCACGTTATTTTATCATGTATGACATTTTTAAAAAAGTTTGCCGGCGGAGGTGTGATGCGCATAATGTACCTTGCCTTTTGTTGTTTCACGCTTTAGCCTAATTTTTTCCAGTATGATCTTTTTATTAGAAACCGTCAGAAAGATGTCAGAGCGTGGTTCGTGCACGTGTCTATAACTTGTAACGATCGAACGACACTGATTAATCAATAATGCGATATATTTATCTACTTTCTAAATTCGATGTTATGTTGGTGATAAAGAACATTTGGCGTTATGTGAGGACTTCTGTCTTTGCATTTTTAAATGTGCATTTGACGTGTAGCTGAAGGATATGAACGTTTGTGCTGTTTTGTTGTTTTTTGTAACCGTTTTTTTGCTTTTGATATCATCAAAATGGCCAGTGGGTTGATCAACCATCTGGAATTTTTTCCAGGTTTATACAGGTACTGAAACATTACGGACAACTAAACAGCACACATTCTTAAGAAAATTATACACTCAATCGATCAATTGATAACAGATTATTTTTCAGAAGCGAATTTTTTAGAGCTTAGAATTTATGTTCCATCCACACACGAAACACTACTTTAAAAAAGACAGTGCTACAAGACGCAGCAATAACAAAGTGCTGTTTCACAAAAATATAGATATGAAAAAATCACATGCGCGGTCGCACAGCTACAGTACGGTCTGTGTCAATTCTACGGTCCATAATACCGGAATCCGTTCACCACACCCTAACACTCTCGCCACTGTTCAACATCGCGTACATGGCCGCAATTCTGGCCGGATCGACCGACAAGTGCACCAGACCGTGTTGGTTGTCTAGCGTAACCTGAACGCCTTCCACCGGATGCTGCTGGAAACGATGATGGTCTGATAAAAAGTACTCGTTGATCAGCGGCAAGTCACTACGGCTGCCGTAATTGTTGACGGAGTTCTGGTTGATCAAATACAGGCTCTGGTAGTTGTTCAGGCTGCTGTTACTGTTGTTTGTGAAACTGTTGTCGTTTGCCCCAACTGGCAAATGTGGCGGACTCGAATGCGACTGTCCACGGGCGAGATGGCGGTGTCGCGCCGATTTTTGGGTAAAATTCGCCACCAAATTTGGGGCGATTTTCGCGGCGCTCTGGTGCGAATTGCGGCGGTGCTCGGCCGTCGGCCCGCCGGGCGCGTGAGTCGGCGAGCTCGGAAGGCTGAAAAAAGCACGGGGAAAAGCGTGAAGCGGGCGAAAGAAGCTGAAAAGGTACTAACTGTACAAAATGGGTAAAATGGCAAGGGTAAAAAAGTTATGATGATATTATAGCGCAGTAATATTGCACAAAGTCGGACACAAACACCCTGGCACGCATACTAGCTGAGACGACCGTTGCGTGGTGACTGCCAGCGTGTTTGTGACTGAGCAACAACGTCACAAATCCGAGTGCACACGCCAATTTCAAACAAGAACTTGCCAACCTGAACGAGCTCATATTGCTGCTGTTCTGCAACATCACCAGCTCCTTCGAGCGCAGCATCGTCTCGTGATGCGTCGGGTGGATGCCTGTCTGTCGCATCAGCATTGGGCGCGGCGGTCGTTGCTGCTCACTGATTGGCTGATTCAAACCGGGCAGCTGAGCGCTGATTGGCTGATTCAAACCGGGCAGCTTAGCGCTGATTGGTTGATGCTGAGTTCCGTAGTAGCGATGCTGAGTTTCGCTCATAATTGGTGCCGTACTAAATGCGTTCGCACTGAAATCAAAGTTCGTCGCCTGAACGTCGATTGGCTGCTCCGGTGTCGCGGAGAGGCCGCTGATTGGCGGTTGGAACTTTTGTGGTTGGCTCGATCGTGTCAGCCAGTTTGACTGGTGCTGATGTCGACTCGGACTCGGACTGAGACTGCTGTGCTCGCGGTGCTGTGTGCTGCTGCAATCAGTGGATGGAATGTTCGAGATTTACTTTGCTTTTTTCTGTCACACTAAAGGCCCGTTCATACTGACGCGTGCTGACGTACGTCGACGTACGTCAAAGACAGGTCTGCATGAACGGCAGTATGCAATAATACAAGACCTAACGTGCCGTGTCGTGCCGTAAGCGTCTGTATGAACGATAGAATGCTAAAACACGACACCTGACACACAAGAACCCAATGTCGGATCGTGCCATGCCACGTCAGTATAAACGCAATAAAGTTGTACCTCACATATTCGCCTACTTTGACAATTTTGACATGCATACTGTACCTCGGCAGCTGCGTCGTCAGCGACAGCCGATGATCGATAAAACTGTGCGCCCCCTGCTGAGCGGGCAGCGCCTTTTTCGGCAGCTCAAAACACGAGCTCCCCTGTGCGTGCATCGCCGTCAGCTGCTGCTGTCGCGGTGTTGGTGGCAGACGGCGCCGCGGGCTACAGGGCGACGGGCCAATAGTGGGTTCGTTGGTATTGGTCAAAAATGGGTACTCGAAATTTGTGCTGTAGTTGTACGGCTCCAGATGATTATTTGCGGTACCGTAAGAGCCAAACTGCGCTGCTGTAGGGTTACGGTAGATTGGATTACTGTAGGTGTCCAGGTATTGTTGGTTGTCGAGATTGTGAAACTCCATTGCCGATTGGTGTGGTTTTCCGAGTTGCAAATTGTTTATGTCACTATTCACGCTAGCGGAGACCATGTATTGACTCGGCGGTGCTAGTGATACAGGGGGTTGTTGTTGCTGTTGTCCACGGTGGGAGTCAAACCCGGATCCGGCAGTGGGATAGCCGGCAGTGCTAACCACTGAACTACGATGATGTCCGGTGCTGGTGGGTGTGGTCGGTTCATGACGTGTCTCGAACCCACCACGTTTGTTCGGACTGTGAGCGGACGCGCTAGCCACAAGGCTACCGTGACGGGCGGGTTTTGCTGGAATCAGTGTTATTATAGCTCATGGGTGATCAAAATTGCTGTTAGGTATCGGATGCTAACGTTTTTTGTTTTGTTTGTGAATGGACTGTCTGCGTTCTTGTCTGTTTTGTTCAGTCAAATTCACAGCAAGGCAACTTGTTCCAAGCATCCGAACTGGCCACACTGAACCTACTAAACAAACTTGGACGCATAACAACACAACTGAAATACAGTACCCGGAACGATACACGTACCCGGCTGGGAGTCGATCCCGCCATCTGCCGGCGCGCAGTCGGCCGCGTACGCAGTTGCGCTATTGCGACGCTGCTGCGGCTCGACGGGCGTCAGCGTCAAGTGCTGCTGCTGTTGCTGCGCTTGCTCGGTCGCGTTTCGCTCGTCGATCAAACGCTGCAGACGCTTCTGGCGGAATGCCTTCTGCCATTTTATGACGCGCGTCAGTGTCACGGCGGCGCGACAAAAGTTGGAGGCCGCTAATCGACGGCGCATCGCGAAACCGTGCTCGTAACCGACCTGGTATATTGTCTTTTGTGTGCAAAGGAGGCGCAGTGTAATGGTGAATGGACATGTGGAAAAGCCGCACAGCTGAATATGAACGTGCTGTTTGGCTAAGAACCGAACCTAGTCAGAATATGAATTTTACTCGTGAAACCAAATTCCGATTAGTTTTGATTACAGATCAATCAAAAACGCATGTCGCTCACAATCAGCTGATCCGTGAACGCAGCACTGAAGGTCGTCCACGCGTGCTGCGCCAGTCGGTGATTGCGGATGACGTGGTGGTTGCACAGGTGCTCGGCCAGGATCGAGCCGAACTGCTCCCACATGTGACGGCCGACCTCTGACTCGCACGCGAGGAACAGATGCTTGCTGCCTGCACAGAACAGATGCAATTGCCACCGCTCGTGGCCTGGTGGTAGTGCGTTAGACTACAGTCTGTGCGCTCGGGGGATCGAGCCCCGCCGAGGGGTGTATAGGCACTTAATGACAGAGAAAACTCGATGGGCGCCCTTTTCAATGGCGTTCTGTGCGCTTCTCTCGGTTAGCCGTGGCTAAAAACGTCGCCTAAAACCCCAACAACAACGGTGGCGACAAACAGAAAGAGGATTGTTGGGTTTATTGCTTGTATTTTATTGATGAAATGCGCATTCATGAAGATGTGTTTAGTGAATGTTCGTATTTGAACCTGTCTCTTCTTTCGTAGAATACAGAGTTGACTGAAGAACGAACGGGATGGAGTGGTAAGAACACATATTTGGCCACTAAACTCGATACATTCGTTCTTCTTGCGGTAATTCAAAGTTTCGTAATTTTGGTGTTGTTGAGCCGGCTACATGTTCCTCAATTCTTCTTTTATTTTAGACGTGCGGTGAACTTTTTCAGCAATTCGTTTATCGTTTGTTGCTGTTGAAACTTTCTATTTTTTTCTATTTCCACGAGTTTTTCTGTTTTGTTTGAGGCAAGCAAGCAATTTGGCCCCAGCTCGGTTTATACTGGTTCCATGAACCATTACCTATATCCTGAGAGACGCAGCTATTATTTTTGCTACTGAATTGACAAAAAATAATACTAATACTAATACTAAATTACTAAAATATTAATAGTACTAATAAAAATAATACTAAGTCTTAACAAAAACTACTAAAAACAGCAAAGTTCGTCTTAATAGCAACATCAATATTTTTCCGATGAAAAGGAGTGAAACCTTCCAACAGTTTCATGGACATGTGATCTTATTCGTCTATGACACGAATAGTCAACAAAAAAGCCAAACCCACGGCTCACTCACCAAGTCGCTGAATATAGCACGGTTTCGATTTTTGCTTCTCGTGTTTTTCGGCCTTTTCGGCCGACCCTGCAGACGACGTCGAGCTCTTGTCGGTCGCATTATACAGACTCGGCAGTGAGAACTTTGTCTTTTGCGCGCTGCGCATCAGCGTCTCCTCGAGCGTGTCGTTTAGGGCACGAGCATGCTCCTCCAACGCGTCGTCCATGCCGACTGAGTGCATCTGCAACGAACGTTTGTTTATTTATCACTTAATTATTTATTTCTATTTTTTATTTATTTTTATTTTTTTTTATATATTCATTTATTTATTTACTTGCTTATGTTGTCACACTAAAACATCACTGGGTCGGGTAAACGTTTGTTTATTTATTTTTTTAATTATTTATTTCTATTTTTTATTTATTTATTTATTTTTATTTTTTTTATATATATTCATTTATTTATTTACTTGCTTATGTTGTCACACTAAAACATCACTGGGTCGGGTAAACGTTTGTTTCGCTCAACTAATTTTTATAGTTACGCTGAATCGCGTTCTACAGGGTGAGCCAAAACAAAGGTTCCAACTTCAAAATGCTCTCACTTACTGGTGCTGAGATCTTATGATTTAAAAAAATGTGTAACACTTTGAAGTGTTCTAATAGCGTTTCAATGTTTAGCTTGAAACGAAACATCTCAGCACAAGCCAGTGAGAGCAGTTTTAAGTTTGAAACTTTTCTTTTGTTCACCCTGTAGTTGCGCCAAACTTATATCATACAATGCTGCTATCACGATACTCCAAATTTGGAAGGAGCCCAAAAGTTGTTCTAATGTTTCAAGCTCACTACATAAGGCCTAGTGCAATATCCTATACAATAAGACAGTTGTATCGTACGTCAAATAACGGAACACAAATAAAAATGCAAAACCAATTAAAACCCCAAAAAACCGCGAACCTGACAGAGCTGCTCGAACAACACCTTCGCCTCGCTCGACTTCTTGACCAGCTGCGTGAACACCTGACGCGACACATGTAATCCGTTGAACTTCGGCCAAGTCCTCTGCAGCTGGTGACGCTCTGCCTTGTTCAGACTGTGCTCCAGGTACCACGGCTTCGTGCAGTAGGTCGCAGGGTCGGCGGGCGCCTGTGCCAGTGAGTCCGCGCAAAAAATACAGGGTGTGTTCGAGCAGTTAGATGCAGACACCCGTGCGCTTATCGATGCACTCGCTTCAGAAGCGAAATTTTCAGAATTTTCAGAAGCAAAAAACTGGTTGTTCAAAAGAAAAACGGCGGTTGTGTTATTTTTGCTTTAAGTGCACGCGCTTGTGCATGTGCATCGATAAGTGCACTAACAGGTGCACAACAAGCGTTCGTTACCTGTGAGTCCTTGTTGGCTTCCAGTGTTGCGGTTGAGGCTCTTGAGCTCACTGCAGCGTGCGTGGTGGGCATCACTGTTCTCTTTCTCGTTTGAATTGTGACGTTTTGCAATTTTGTTGGAGTAGATTGTTTTTGACGCTGTTATTTACTCCACAAAGAATGCTTTTGTCGTATGTCAAGTTGCATACAGGTGGCTCATTGGCTCACGGGGCACTGAAACAAAAACAACAACTTACCATCATCAGTGTTTTTTGTGTCAGTGGACATTTTGATACTATTTTTAAACAAAAAAACTTCTTGCATTCATTCTGTTGTTGTTGTTGTTAGGAGTGCAAGCGAAGAGCACACCGTTTCGGCGAAAAATTAGCCAAATCAAACCTGTGATGCTGTATCCAGATTTTCAGCTACAATTTAACGGTCTGGTTGATTGGATTGCGGTGCTATGCTGTGTGACGCAAATTGAACAACTTTTTGCTGTTTAGCAGTTTTTTTTAATTTTATGTTTTTTAATATTTTACAACAGAAATTTGTTGCATAATTTCATATACTGGCTACAAAGTATCCGTGCCCACACAAAGACTTCTTTCATAAACATCTGTGCAAATAAAATTCATAGGCAGTGCGCTGATTGGCTGGGGCGAAACAACCAAGAAATTCGTGTCATTTCTGAATGCAGCCAATGCCCATGGTCTGTCGTTGGCACCGTACCGTGCCGCACACATTTTCGTTTTCATTATTGCGCTCATTAGTGTATTTGCGTGGGTGCTATCAAAAATGTAATACAAACTCGTTTGCATCTGTGCGCAAGAAACTTTTTTGGTTTCGTTTCCACTTGTATTTCTAACTGCGCTTTCTGTGATAGTAATTGCGTTAGTCATTTCAATCTGTTATTTTCGAAGACTTCTGCATTTTCAAATAATCAAACTGTTGCTACTAGCTGATATGGCTTGACCCAAAAAGAGTGCGGTTATTAACGGGTATGATAAATGTTATATCGTTTTTAGTTAGACCAATTATAACACTTTCATCTTTTAAACTGCAAGTTCTGCATACAGTTACGAGCTTTTCGTTGCGTCAAGAGAAAGTTATGTTTCAGAAACTAAACATAAGTAAACTATATTTGCTCAGCACGTGATCTCATTGTGAACTTTTGTTTACAGTTCAAAGCCATAATCAACAAAATCCAAAACAATCATCGATTCCAACAAAATAACCTGGCAAGATTAGTTTTTTTTGCAAGAAAATGATTATTTGCTGCCAGCCATGTAATTGTGAGTCAGCCTCTGGTTCGGGCGTCCGTAACGCTCCGCGGACAGCTCCTCCGGTGGCAGTCAAGCAAGTACACCGCATAAGAGGGCCGCCTCCCTGCTTGTCTTTACAACTCAGAGGTTCCCGGGGCCAACTTCACATCATGCGGGTTTCGGTGTGTGTCACTCATTGCTTTTACACAACTCGTAACGTGTGGCAATAAAACGTTCTGATTACTTTGATTACTGTTGTTACTTTTGATTACAATTTACTACACTATTGATTACGAGACGGGCGATTAAACACAGTCAAAGCTAAAACGTTCCGGCTAAAAAACGTACTCAACACGGTAATTGTTATTGTTGCATAAAACTGACGGTGCTTCGCCTATGTCGCCCAAACTTTAGTCACGCTGAAACCTAAAGGTACCAAAACTCCGGTGGGTTTCGTCGGCGACGGATGGCTCTCACCCACCATCCCGTCGGTAAAATGAAGGGAAGGGGGCAGTTCTAAGCATTGCTTCCACCTTGGGAGGGAACCCGTGTTCGTCTAGCGTTTAGGTAGTCTAGCACAGCCGCTTTGTAGCCGTGTTTTAGTAGCCCCTTCCGTTTTCTCAGTGTGTCGTAATCATGCAACAATGTTTTTTTGATAATTTTCATAATCACTGTTGAAATCGTGCGGAGGTAATGTTTCACGAAACTTTTATAATACAGATGAAGAACGACATTGTTAGTTTGTTGTCGAAAAATGTTTTTTTTTAAACGTAAACATTGCATTCACTGAAAAACTGCTAAACAGTCTCTACAGTCGAACTCAATAAAATGTGGAATCAGCTGATTGGTCGGCCGAGGGGAGGCTGCTCACACTCCGCACCCTTCTTTTTTGTGGATCTGGATTCTATTGAAACGTGTTTCTCTTGAATGAGTGTGAATTTCCAGCACCCTTTTTACGCTTAAAACAAACTGAAAATGTTAGAGACTGCATGCAAAATTCAGAATTTCTTTAAATCAACAGCTCAAAACGTATTTTTTGTTTGATGACGACGACGACGTCGTCGCTTAATTTTTGCGTGTGAATGGAAAGACAAATGCCTGAACGGAGTGTGCTGTGCATGGTTTGCTGCGTGCACCAAGCAAATGAACACAGCAGCTTACCAAAAACAACTTGAAAACGGTGAAAATGAAAGATGAAAGCAAAATCGTCGTCGTGTCGTCGTCGTCCGCGAAGTCGGAACGCATGTTTTTTATTGCGGACGCATGTCAATTGTTAATCGGTCAGCTAGGAAAGAAACCCCCTTCAGCTGGCTACACACTCAATTCAGACTTTTGTCTTTCAGTTCACACGCAAAAATTAAGCGACGACGACGTCGTCGTCGTCAATAAAAAAATGCATTTTGAGCTGTTGAATTTCTGAAAATCTGAATTTCGCAGTTCTCCAACCCTTTGAGTTTATTTTTAGCATGAAAAGGGTGCTGGAAATTCACACTCATTGAAAAGAAACACGTTTCAATAGAATCCAGATCCACGAAAAAAGAAGGGTGCGGAGTGTGAGCAGCCTCTCCTCCGCCGACCAATCAGCTGATTCCACATTTTAGTGAGTTCGACTGTAAGTCTAAAATATATCCAACTCGCTGATTGGTTGATGCATGCATTCTGTGCATGGATTGTTGTGGAGGCGGAGTTTGGTTTGCACACTATCCATCACGTGATCACCAACAAATCAGCTATATGTCATAGATGTGGTAGCCAGTTAGATATCTTATAGAGTTAGACTGTAATTTAGTATAGTTTGTTTCTGCGAATAACTTCGCACAGAGATGGGCAACCAGCCAGTTTTTCTTGCCGCGGAAATTCAAAAATCAATGAAGTGACCAATGAAATCAAAGAAGTGACCAATGAATTGAATCGCCTCAGTCACTGGGACTATTATGAGTTGCCGCATCAAACAAGAAGTGCTTCCTTTAAGCCTGCAATCGCAGAACAAAAAGAAAAAACTAATAAAGTGTTTTCTTCACGTGAACCTTGATTTCTCGTCTCCAACTTCCAAAATCGACAGCATCAAGTGAATGCGTGCATATTGTGCGGCATATTGAATGGGCTGCCATAATAAGCTGATTGGCTGGCGGTGTGTTTGAATTGACTTTTGAGCTGATTGGTCAACAAGAACGATGTAGCTAATCAGCGTGCTGAAATTTTAGACTAATATTTGCGTCGGTTTTACGATGATTTATGAGCTATACGCTAGAGTGCCAACTTTTTGAATTGCAAATGCAAGTCTCGTAATTTGGAATCATGTGTGGAGCTGTGGACAAAATCATAATTTGCGTTCTTTTATTCCAGTGATAAAAATTGAATTTTCAACACGTTTTTTTCACAATCGAAAAAGGACATACACAAACAATAGAACGATAATGACAGAGATACAATCAAGACAAAAACAATCAACAAAAGTAAAGAAAAAAACAGCAGATTCAAATCACAGACGGCAAAATTTCGTTCGAAGGTAACATTATTTTTGTTGCGAATTCAGGCTAAAAAAGCTGCAGTCAAAAACCAAAACTGTTGCCAACAAGTTGTGCCACTCACCGATTTATGGTCTCGACACGATCTTACTGAACATGTCCCTGATTGTCAAGGAAAGAAAGTTGTAAGAAAAAACGTACAACCGAAAAGCATTGGCGAACCCAAAGATGCGCGGTAGAAAGAGAATTCCTGGACAAAGTTGACTTTTGACTGTCTGGTGTAAGCAAACAAAAAAACGTTCATAAAAAATCCAGTAAAAAACTGAAAAATGAAAATCCACTGGCAGACAAACAAACACATCGGAGTGTGTGGTAGAGCAGGCTCCTCAGGGACTCACAGATTTGCCTGATGTCACTGTGAGCGTTCCATTCATTTGACAACTTCAAACGAACACGCGAAACCACAATGTGCAACCACATGTGAAGATGTCATGAGATGATCAAGAGGCTGAACAAAAACAAAACCGCAATTGCATCTAACAAACAACTTTTAGGGCGCTGAGCACAATACGAGCCAGAAAACAAACAAAAAACCAAGCGAGATGTAGCAGAATCAAGAGCAAAAACGAAACATCGAAAGAACGAAAAAAACAAATCACCAAAGAGCAAAGTCCCAATTTTCAATCAAATATACAAATATTTGCCACCAGAAAAAAGAACCGAATTTTCGTTTTCAATCCGACTTGACCAAGCCCATCTTTTTCGCCTCGCTTTCATAAATTAACAGCCGCCACATTTTCACCACGAACACTTCTGCCTCGTCGTCTAGCACCTGAAGAGTAAAGGCAATTTTGCGAGCCTTCTGAAACTCCAGTAAGCATTTTTTATTCATTCTAATTTTGTTGAGAACGGAAGTAGTGATATGGAAAGGATTATGGTTCGGAACACATATCAATCGTACTGGTTATCTATATAGTCCACCTGAAACATTAGTAAAGTGTCTCAAATCGTTTCAACCAAAACTGCAAAAAATCAAATTTCCAAAAAAAAACGAAAAAACGTCCTAGTCGGAGACTAGTCCTAGTCGGAGACTAGTCCTAGTACTTGTCGGAGTTATAATTTGCCATAGGCACACACACAAACACACAGGCACATCCGAAATGTTTGCTGGTGTCTGTTTGTGTTTGTTGCGACTGTGCAACGATCAGACTAACAAAAAGATGCGGTGAAGAAGAAAAAAAAACGAAAGTGTCCAGCCTTTAGACACAGTCTATTTCTTTATCACATTTATCACATGCAGACTGCATGATGCAGTCAGCTGAATGGTTGCTGACTACACTTTGTTTAGTCCTGACTCCGCCTCCCCAGCAATATGCCTGCACGGCAATGCACGCATCACGTGCGTGCTCACCTCAGCAACCAATCAGCGAATTGCATATAATCTGGAAACCGAATCCGTAACCGTACCATGGCCAAATCGTGTAACAGATCGCCGGGCGTGGACTTTTTCACGATTTTCTCCGCGATGAACCCGACCAATGACGGCTCTTCCTCTCCGATGTACTCGATGATTTTCTTGTTGATCCACGGCTTTACGCGCCGCTGCACGAGGTTCTAGAAAAAAACCGGTTTTTTGTTGGGTATCTCTTTTATGTGTTGCCTTTGGCACGGGATTTTTGTTCTTCCATTTTTGGAAAGAGACGTTTTCTTCTACTTTACTGAATATTCGCAATCTTTTAGGGATTTTGTGTAGTTTCGCATTTTCTGCGGCTCGGTTTGTTGCGAGACAAAGTTTTTTTTTTGTAAAACTTAGCGGTCCTATATAGTGCTGCACCACTACGCACACACGAGACAACGCACTTCAATTTCCTCACACCACTTTAACAGAATAGCATTGCGTGATAAAAACGAAACTACAGAAGAACACTACATTATAGGGAATCAGCTGATTGGTTGGGTTTACGGTATGCATTATTTCTGTGCAAATCGAACTCCGCCCCACCCCCAGCAATGCCTGCACAGAAAGCATGCATACCGTAATCCCAACCAATCAGCTGATTGCCTATAATTTAGAGTTCGACTGTATGTGGCGTTGCATTCGAGCAACTTTCCCCAGTTCCCCCACCCCCTTCCACCCACCTCATCCACTTGCGACCAGTCGATCGGATAAGTGAACAGTTGCTCCTTTGCGGTGGGGATTCGTTCTATGAGCGATTTTACGCGTTGCTTTTTGTCCTCGGAGTTTTTAATCTGCACAGAACGGAACGATGATTTTTCAGACTTGATGACAGAGAAAACTCGATGGGCACCCTACTCAATGACGTTCTGTACGCTTCTTTGGGTTTGCCCTGGCTCAAAAACACCGCCTAAAATCTCAACAACAACAACCCGGGTGCACCGGTGAAGTGTCACGCCACGACAACTTCTACCCCAAGGTTTCTAACCCATCGTAAGGTCACCAATTACTGACGGGTTCTAATAAAAGAGTTCGCACAAGAGAACAACCAGCAAACACCCGCGGTGTACCTCAGCTTTTGAGGGCATCGCTCGCTCCTGCCCCTCGTCACCGTCGACGTCGTCGCCGAAGATTCCGGCAAGCGCCTCGCGAACCTGAAAAAAGCGAACAATTTATCGCGGAGCTCGCAGGCAAAGCAGCCGATATGACTGCCGTGCAGCTCTCGGCGCAACGTCGAGCTGATAAAAGTTTCATAAACAGTCGCCAGCCGCAAAACAACAACAACAATAACCCTAAAAATAAAGCAGAAAATTTGTGAAAACTTTATTTAAAATTGAAAACTGAAAAATTTAATTGAATGATCGCAAAAGTCTTATATCTCGCGTAAAGAAGCTCGCGAAAATCAGGAAACTCCGAAGAAACCGCATGAACAAAACAGCACGTGGAAAACGGGTACGTCGTCTTGCTGAACAAAACTCCCCGCTCGGGGATTGTTTGACCTGTTTGGCGCGTTGCTGCGCGGGCGTCAGCAGCGGCTGCACGGCGGTCGGCTGTACGCCCGAGGTCGACGCAGTCGGCAGCGTCTCGCTCGTCCAGCCGCCCGTGCCGTCGTTGGTCGCCTCTTGTCGATCATCGCTCCGAGTTGTTGTTCTAGTCGGCGACGAATTGTCGACGTCGTCATGATCATCATTATCATCCGCATTATCATTATCGGCCGGCTTCAGACTAGGACTCCGCGATGCTCGTCCATTCAGAGCAGCAGTGTTCTCAGCATCCATCCGATCGTCCGGTCTCGTCACGTTTGATTCTACGGTCGACCGTAGTTTCGGCTCTACGGCCGACCGTAAATTCGATTCTACGGCCGACCGCGAAGTCGTCGCCGAATTCACGGTCGCATCATCGTGCACTTCGGAGCTAGTCGCCGGTTGTTGCTGCCCCGCCCGGTCATTCGTATCGTCCTCGAGCATCTCGACCGAGTTCGAAGCATCGTCATTCGAGTCGTCCGATTCAGCGTCGTCCGAGCTCGATTGTACCGTGACCCCATCCGGGGGCTCGCCGAGCCGTCGATGTGGACACGGCGAGTCGCTGTCGGCGCGCATCTTTCTGCAACGAGTTTTCTTTTTATTTTTCTTTTTTTACTTGGCGAGAAAATATGGTTCCATGAGATGGTGACCCATCCGTATCGCGAAGCTCAGCGGAGTTTTGTACGTTCGGGTTTCCGGAATCGTGGGGGTGTATCAAATATCTCCAAATCATCTGATTGGTTGCACGCACGCGATGCATGCATTCTGAGAGGCGCCTGACTCCTCCTCCACGCAGCACGTGGCCGGTCGCCAGCCAATCAGCCTCCTTCCATACGACATTTGCAATCGACCGCAATCAGAAGAGTGCCCGGTTCAAGTTCAAGTGTAGGGGGTGCACTGATGAGAATACCTTCACGTTGAGCGTCTGCACCTAACTTCGAACCACTCATGTATCACTATCGTTCTATTTCAATTGTATCACCTGAGCAACCGCTGTTCCTGCGCCCGAAGCCTGCGCAACGCCTCGCCCTCGCTGTCGCCCTTGAATCCCTCGTTGGTGATCATCTGGCGCATCTCCTCCAGCTCCTCCCTCTCCTGCTGCCTGTCGCGCAGGTCCTGTTCGCGTTCACGTTCAAAATCGCGACGACGTTGGAAGAGCGCCGATTTTCTGGAATGGAACAAAATGGAACGGGCTGAAATCGATGTGGGTCTTTTTTGCACTTTTACTTTTTTGATGAAAAATGTGCAAAAGGTAATTATTTGTAAGTAAACACAGTTGTGCATTACTTTTGGATCGCCTCATGCTCATTCATTCGTTTTATCTCGCAAGAATGCAGGAAGCTGTATTTGTAGGTACTTGTATTTGTACTTCCACAGCAATGGGTGTATCACGTGATCACCAACCAATCAGCTAGTTGAATATGTCATAGAGTTAGAGACTGTATGCAGTTTCTGTATAACAAAAAATGGCATCTGATAAGCAAGACGATTTGGCAGCATAAGACCGGATCAATCAGTGAGTCAATGTTAAAAAAAAACAAGACATTTCGACCAAATATTTCCAGAATCCCTCCCCCAGCGTACTTGTAATATTTCGGATCGTCCCGTTCGTCGTCGTAGTCCTCCAAAAACTCTTTCAGTTTCTTCGCCTCGCGTTTCTGCAAAAAAATCGTAAAAAATTTTCATGCTCATCAGCTTCGTTTTGTTTGTGCACATAACTCTGGGAATCATCTCGACTACAGTAGGTTTCTTCAAACCTGTCACTTTTTCCGCAGAATACTAAACGAATGTGTTGGGCTTTGGTTGAAATCAAACACCCTATTTCTGGTCGCAATCTGTTTCAACTAAAAAGAACGTTTTTTCTGTCGCGAGCTCGTGAAGAAAAGTGATAGGTTTCAACAAATATACTGTATGACGATAACGGAGCGAAACTTGACAAAATGTGGCAAACGGCTTTTATTTCATGATTTTCTCCAATTTTGTTATATCATTATCATCCTGTATCGTATATCATATTGAAAGTGATCGACTGACAGACAAGTTTCCGAAAAGAATAAATACCACATCTGAAACATTAATTTGAATAGACGATTCCAGTGTGTCGACTAACAAAAAAAACTGGTTAATGAATTCCTGGTTAACGAACGATACTGTCAAATACGCGCTGTTGGTATCACGTTTTAGTTTGGCCGGGAGACTCAGCGCGCGCATGGACAGGTAACACAGTTTCATGCACGACGACGGAATGCAAATTTGGTAAAGTGATCTGAATCCTTTAAATAGGGCCGGGACAGTTAGTGTTGCGGCGCATTCATGTTGCAGTATTTGGTGCGGTCTGTGACACAGATATACTGTGCGGTCACTAAATACTGAACATGAATGCGCCGTCAGCCTATTCTGAATTGCCACATAGAGTAAAATTAGTTTCCCGTGAACAAATTGGAATCACATAACCCAAAAATTGATAACATGATCTGTCTCGTTTAGCCAATGCCACTATGCAAACGAACTCTAATTATAGGCTATCAGCTGATTGGTTGGTGATTACATTTGCATGTTTTCTGTGCAGGCATTGCTGTGGAGGCGGAGTCTGTGTCCTGCACGGATAGCACGAACACCAACCAATCAGCCGACAGCCTATAATTTAGAGTTCGACTGCACTTGGAAACCAGCATACCATCTCTCGTCTTTGGTTTCGTTGTTGCTCTAAAATTCGATCATACTCTTTCTGTTTCTTTCGCTCGCGTTTCTCCCATTTGTCGAGACGCTGAAAAGATAAAAAAAGGATCCCCTGCGCAGTCTAACTCTAAAACATATCCAACTAGCTGATTGGTTGCTGGTCACGTGATGCATGGATTCTATGCAACCCAAACTCCGCCTCCACAGCAATTCACGAACAGTATGCATACATTAAACAATCAGCTAGTTGGATACGTTCTAGAGTAGACTGGTTTTCGCGTTTTAACAAAACATGAAAGAAACAATCAAGCTCTTAAACACTATCCGAAACATTACATTACGGTCACGCTCAAAGGGAACAAACTCCACGGTGTCCTGAAAGTTTCCCATAAAAAACGAAATGTCACTCACTCATGCGTCAAACCGAAATAATGTCATCATAAAATGTCATGAAAAAATGGACCATTCTCATGCACAAGCTTTCAGCTTGGTGAATCCCATTCTTTCACATGAAAGAAAACTCACAGGAGTCAATCGAACTGAACCGTCCGATGCGTTTGTGCATAAAAAGCCAATGTTTAATTTTCTTTCAAGCATATGACGTCATTTCGTTTTGACACCTTTGCATAAAGCGAGCTTGTACCTCTCTGTACGATCGTTCCTTTTCTCGAAACTTTCGCTCTCTCTCACGTCGCTCCCGTCTGACCTCGGAGTCTTCCGAGTCGTGGCTGGCACTCCTAAAGGCAAAAGCACCACTTGTGCGTACGCACAGACGTCGTTCGAAATCCCGTACACAAACGAATCGTGTCCGTAATGCATTAAGACAGCACACACGACACGATTTCTAAATCGGGTGGCCATTTTGTGAGTGTCGTGTCCGTGCGTACGCACAAAAAAACTAATTTCTAAATCCCACTTACACGGAAAGCGATTAAGCATTTTTTTTGTTTTTTTTTTGTTTTGTTGTCTTTTTGTTTTTTTCTTGATTTTTTGTTGATTTGGCAGTTTCATAAGCGATTAAGCAATGATGATTTTTTGAAAGTCCGTACTCCGTAACACATGCTGTTCATTTTCGCTTTATCCGAGTTCACTGCTTTTCGCAAAGTAAAATGGATAGAAGGATGGAAAGACCATGCACCACATAACACAACAACACAGCACCGTTTACAAACACACATGGGCGGGCACTAGCCGGCAGTGTGGCGTTGCCTGTGTGTTTGTTGGGAACTGTGCTGCATTGTGCCACAGTACTGTATTTCTTCCTACAAAAAAAAGGTTTGGTCTTCAGGAAAAAACCAATCAGTAGTCTGTACAGTCGAACTCTAAATTATAGAGGATCAGCTGATTGGTTGGTTGTCACGTGATGCATGTTTTCTGTGCGGGCAGTGCTGTGGAAACGGTATTGTGTTTGCACAGAAAGCGTGCATCCCGTAATCACCAACCGAATCGGCTGATTCCCTACCACTTAGAGTTCCACTCCACCTTTTACAACATTCTAGTATCGAACGCCGCATAGCAAAAGTCAGAGACAATAATAATGATAACAATACCGAAACAACAACCCAACAACACACACACACCTGCTCCGTGACTTCGCCGACGTGTCCCGCTTCCCAGCGCCGCCCCTCCCAGCCACCCCAGCGACCGCCCCGCCCCCGACCGCCTGTCCTGGGTCGTGTCGATTTCTGCGTCTGCGTCGTTTCGCGCGTGGCCTTCGCACCGGCGGCGACGGCGCCACACTCTCCTGTGACGGGGGGCCATCGATCCGCGACCGTCGTCGTCCTCGGAGCTGCTGCGGCCGACGTCCGAACAGGATCTGGATTGGAAGTAAAAAAAAAAAGGTGGGGGTTACTTTGGAAGATGGATTTAAAAAAAAAGATTGTTTAAAAAGTTTGATTTGGAAGACGGGGTTGTTGTTCGTGAGTGGTATTGACTGGTCTTATGGTTCAGCGACTCAATGCGCGCGAATAAATATAAAAGCAGTTTCATGCGTGGTAACGCGGCAATTACAAAACGGTTGCGCGAGCCGAGTCCCTGAGATTCGACCGAGTCACTTGTGAGCCTTTCTCAACTGCCACCTCAAATATGAAACCAATATTCTTTTCTTTCTATGCCTACAAACAAACGCATTCCGTCGCAGAGCCAAAAACGATAGATAATACTGTAGGTTCTGTAGGTACCGGGTTCGAACCCCGCTGTCTGGACAAGACATACTAGTGGAAAATTAGAGTGACCAACGGGCATCGTGGTCTATTCCCTCCTGAGCCGAGAGTAAAATTGGGCTCGGGGCAGTATTACCGTTTCCGCCGGAGTTTGATGCCTTCGGGTTTCCGGAACCGCCGGCGCGCGTATAATTAAATAAATAAAAATAAAAAAAATATACCACAGCAAAGCCAGTCCGTAACTCTGTAACATATTCAACTGGCTGCTTGGCGATCCCGTGATGCAGGCATTCTGCACAGAGGCGGAGTTCGGTGTGCACCGAATACACCCCCGCTTCACACGTGATCACCAACCAATCCAACAAGTGCCGCATGTTATATAAAGTCAGACTGTAACTGAAACCCAGACGTAACTTCACTAACCGCGACCAATCTGATCGACTGTCCTTGTCAGAGCCGTCCGAATGCCGACGTCGTTCATTGTCACCACCACGATTTGAGCTGTGCCAACTGCGCGAGCGACTCCTAGTCCGGCACCGGCTACGCTCTTCCTCTTCTTCGTCCTCCTCCTCGTCGACCTCATCGTTGACCGAGTGCACCGACGAATGGTCGTCTTCTGGAATAAAAAAACGAACATTTTTAACGATTCGTTGATTGCCCGCATGGCGCTACTGCTTGCGGTGCTGAGATTTCAAAATAATACGAATTTCTA
>JASANC010002121.1:0-250706 GCA_030248135.1 Theristus sp. LFF4_11
AGTTACGTATTGCTGTTGTTGTCGTTGTTGTTGCTGTTGTCGACCGTTTCGGTGTCCACAAAAAATCTAAAGTTGCATTCAAATTCGAATTCCAAATTGTACGGTATCCTATGTAATCGACCATGCTGCGTCTGATAGGCTAGGTGCCGGAATTGTGAAAACGGTTTTACCCGTGCCGGGTATAAAAAGAGTGCCCGTTAAGGGGTTTCCTGGTAAAAATCGTTGTCCCACTCTGGTATTCCACGGTATTCATGTAATCGACCATGTTGCGTCTGATAGGCTAGGTGCCGAATTGTGAAACATGGGTTTTTACCTGTGCCGGGGTTGAAAATGGTACGGCTTTTACCCGTGCCTGGTATAAAAAGGGTCCCCTCAAAAGGGATTCTTCCTAAAAAACGTTGTTCTGATTTCAAATTCCACGGGTATCCATGTAATCGACCATGGTGCGTCTGATAGGCTAAGTGCCGAATTGTGAAACATTGGTTTTTACCTGTGCCGGGGTTGAAAAAGGTACTGTTTTTACCCGTGCCTGGGATAAAAAGGGTCCCCGGAAGGGTTACCTCCAAAAAACGATGTTCTGAATTCAAAAAACACGGAATCCATGTAAACGACTATGCTGCGTCTGATAGTCTATAGTTTAGGTGCCAAATAACAAAAAGCGGGATATTAACCTGTGCCTGGGTTGACAAGGGTCCCCGTGAAGGTTTTCCTCCTAAAAAACGTTGTTCTGATTACAAATGCAACGGAAACCATTGTAGTCAACTATGCTGCGTCTGAGAGGCTATAGTTTAGGTGCAAAATAGCAAAAAACTAGCGAAAAACTGATATTAACCCGTGCCTGGGTTGAAAAGGGTCTACGGAAGGGTTTGCTCCTAAAAATCCTTGCTCTGAGTACAAATGCAACAGAAACCATTGCAGTCGACTATGCTGCGTCTGATAGGCTAAAACATAGGCTGAAACCCTATAAACTCTTTGAGATATAAAAGAAAAAGACAAGTTCAGAAAAATGCCCGAAGGGCATGAAAAAGACCCAAATATTATTTCAGAATGACACAGATAGAAAAGTGTGACACAAGGATTTTCACAAGATCAAACATTTTATGAAACGTGTGTGAACTGGAAAGTTACAAACTGAAATAATATTTACGTCAATATATTTTTGTCATTTCAAGGCACTGGCTCCGGTTGTGACCGCACTCATCGTAAAAGGGTTCATCCCGCAAACACCAAATTAAGCAAATCAGTTGATACAGTATTCACAAATAAAAAGAGCATGTTCACAGCAGCAAATGATTTTTGCAGCATCAAATGAAGTGAGATGAAATTCGTACAGAGATTGTGCCTTCCTTGAGAATGACAAAAAAGATATTGGCGTAAATATTATTTCAGTTTGTAACTTTCCAGTTCACGTACACGTTTCATAAAATGTTTGATCTTGTGAAAATCCTTGTGTCACACTTTTCTATCTGTGTCATTCTGAAATAATATTTGGGTCTTTTTCATGCCCTTCGGGCATTTTTCCGAACTTGTGGGAATTATGTTGGCATTCTTGAAAAAGACAACTCCTAGTCTGCAACTAATCTTGATGGAAAATACAAGGAGTGCGCTATTTATTCGGTCGTGCTGTAGCGTCAATTGCACAACGCCACTTGTATGTAAATCACGGTCGCAGTGAGCGCATGAGCATTGTCTCCAAGTTCAACAGTGGCTGCTCAATCGTGAGCGAAACGAGTGTTGCCATCACAATCGAAAGGAATAAACTGCTGAATATGAATACGAGCGCCTCCCAGAGAGGCGGCGGCGCGAGCCACAGGAAGAACTGGTCGCCAACGAGGATCACTATGGGCAGATGGACGAGGTAGAGCGCATAGGTGGTGCGTGCCACCGGCGTCCACCAGCGGTTAGCCGAGCACTGCGTTCAGCCAGCGGGCGTGTCCGCAGTGGCACTGTGCGATCAGCCAGCCAACCGTGTACACGAACACAGGCTCGTGCAGCAAGCTGAACACATTCGAATACGCCAGAGAGGTGCTGTTGCTCGTCATCCACGTCGGCACACAGTCAACGAACGCGTAGTAGCGCCCAAAGACGGGCGTGTCCTGACAACGCCTACCCAGGCAAAGTGACCACGCTGAACGTTGATCTGACGTTTTACACGCGAATAGCGCGCTGTACATGTTGACCAAACTGCCGATTGTTTCGTTTACCTAACACATTTAATAGGCTATGGGGCTAATTTCTTCGCAGCCTTGAACGAGGTACACGCCGTTGTTGAATGTCGAGTTCGGTTCGTTGATAGCAGCGCGCGAACATGATTTGCCCAAAGTGCATGCCAATCATGTACTGCGCCACGTGTACTGCCCGGTGAAAGAATGCCAGCTGCGAAAGTGAACCTTGAGCTGTTTTTGCTTGAAACGTTTCGTTGACTGAATGAATAAAAAATGAATACGACGAATAAAAAACTGTTGTAGATGTACCCAGTTGTCTGGAGTCGAATGGAGGCTGCGTGCGTTCGCGTCAACGAAGACGCACACGGCGATTGCAGCAACGAGCACGAGCATCACCATGCGGCCGGCAATCAGCCGCTGCCGACCGAACCACTCGAGCACGAGCGACTCCAGCAGGCAGAAGATCCATTCGTTCGAGACGTACCAGAAATAGTTGATCGGACGACAGTTGGTGTGCGGCCAGATGGTCGACAGCATGGTGATGCCCAGCCAGAGCTCGTGCGCATCGCACGGTACGCAGCTAGCTGATTGGACCACTTTTGTGCAGCCATAAAACCATTGACAACCACGTAAAACTGACAGTACTAAAAACAGCAACGGCTGCAAAAAAGAAACACACACTCACTCGGTGACGTTGGCATTCACACGAAGATCATACTCGTGTCGATATCCTTTAGCACTTGGAAGATGCAGGAGAATGGATTTATGTGAGACCGAAGATGCAGTATGTGCATTCGGTATCGGTTCAACGCAACAAAATGTTTGAATAAAGAACTAAACTAGCGTGTAAAAGAGGGGCATTGGATGGATAGCACTGTTGAGTAACATACACCGACTCGCAGTGTGAATGCATGAGCAGCCAGATGACACGTGACGCAGGCCAGAGGCGCACGAACCGATGCACGTACAAGCAAACCCAGCCCATCATTGTGTTCTTCCAGTTTCGGGCTGCAACATTGCGAAGATCACCACAAAGCTACAAATCGAGCATCAACCTGCCAGCTACACCGCACGCACGCTGCGTTCGTTTGCGCTGATTGCGCATCCAAATCCAGCATATCAACAGGCCACTCATCATGAAGAATGTCTCAACAGCCAACGGGCCGGCCGTGATGATCTGCAGCGTCCAGCGGCGCACAAACTCGTTGTGCGTCACGCGTGGTATCTTCAGCGTGGACACTTGGAAACAGTGCGCAATGAACACCCAGCAGAACGCCAACACGCGCACGCCCATGATCGACGAGATGATCTTGTTGCGCTCGTCGAAGCACTCCTCTGCGACTGTGTCGTGCCCGTCAGTGCACCGCTGCAGCTCGTTGTTGCTGTCGCGTGCAGCCACAGCGTCCAGTTCAATTGTGCTTGGCGGTGACGTTGCATTTGTGAACGGCGCCCATTGGCGACTGGCAGCAGTGTGCTGTTGCTGTTCGTTTGTGTCATCATTGCGTTCGGCTGGAGCCACTTTGTGCATGTCCTCGGTTTTGTGCTCGTCAGCAGCGACGGTGTTCGGCGACTTCGCTAGACGCACGATCACCCGAAAGTTGCGACGCATACAAAAGCAGTCGATCAGTTCTCCTGGAATGCCAATTTCTGTCTCTGAAACGAATATTGTATGCTCAATAAACCATTAAACCAAACTGTCCAACCTGGCCAATCATTCCCGAAAGGCATCGGCTGCTTGGCCGCACGAGCCCGCCTGCGCACGCCAGCAGCGGCGGAGAGGCAAACGAACGGCACAAACAGAGCAACGGGCAGAGGGCTGTTGTGCAGAATCAATTGGATCTCAAGCAACACCAGCAACACACCAAATGAGACGATGCCAAAATGCTCGGAGCCACTGAGCCGCTTCAACGACACTGACGGCGTTTTCGTTTCTTCCATTATTGTGCACTGCTCGTTTTGTTATCGTTGCTTTATTAAAACGCACATTGCACTCAAACTTGTTTGTCTCGGTTGACACGCACAGTAAAACTGCTTGAATCATAAATTTCAATTAAAAAATCAATTTGCAGACAAGTTTATGATATGTTCGTTAAAAAAGCCGTCACGAATCGTTCAATCAGGTATTTTTTGTGAAGTTTCCGCCAAACGTTTTGCCACTAACAGTGAACATTAGTGTGCTGCTCAAACAGATGACGTCTCCATTCGCTAACTTAATGTTCACATTTACAAAAACTTTGCATGTTTCCTTATGTGTTTATTGTTTTGCCGCAAGTCGGTGTTCTTGTTGGCTGCCATGCAGTACGAAACGAATAATGCGCCTAGGTCGTTACTGTGCATATGCAACACGGCATTGGTGCATTTGATCACACTGTAATGCATTGTACCAGTTTGCACTGTCATCCCACAAACACACGCGCGCGTGCACCTTAACACAGTTTTTTTAGTTTTGTATGTTTTAGTCGTTTGCAAGCAATCACCATTCACAAATTGATTTTGTCAACAAGCAATGTCACCGATCATAGAATCGATTGCAGTTCAATTGCACCAGCAGTGGCGACAGAGGGCACGTGTCATTGCTGCCAGCGGCACCGAGTTGAGCGTGCGCCACTTTGTTCAACACTGCAAATGCTCACGTGTGTGTTGAGTGCTGAGCATCCTTGCCGTTTGTGACACGAAACACCACAATGCAGAAAAGAAGAAAAACGAGAAACCTACCACTGAGGAACAGCAAGTGTGCTCACGAAAACGCATCTGAATCTGATAGAGACCACTGAAGTCACCATACGGCAGTTCACTCGCCAACGTGTGTCGAAACTGCAGAACGTCTGCCATCATCGCTGAAAACCAGTCACTTTTGTAGTTGCACACAAAAGAGAAACGTGCAAACAAAGCAACTGATTGCACTGGAAATAGCACAGCGCAAGCAAGAGCAACGTTGCCGACACACCTGTCAAGCAGTGTCTGCATGCTGAGCACACTGGGCGCAAACAGACAGCAATGCGAGACGTCGCTCGCAAAGCGTTTCAGGCGTTCATAAATGCGATCGAAGTCAACGGTTGCCTCGATGGTGAATTGGTGACGGAGCAGCTGGCACGAGTGTTCGAGAGCACCAGTGACGTGTTGTGTCACACTGTGCATCACCACACGCATCTCATGCAACCACACGTGTGCACGATGCAACCAATCAGCGGCCGTCCGCAGCAGACACTCTGCAACGCAGTCATTCTCTCGCCTGGGTCTGACAAACATCAAGCAACAACGCAGTCAACTGCTTTGCAGGCCGCTGGACGACCCGGCCAACACAGACAGCCTCATTTAGGTGCCACTCTCGCACACATACACCAAACGTTCAAGTAACACAACCACAACCGATCGAATCAGCGCACTTCGATGCGTTTGCAGCAAGTCAGCGGCGTCACGGAGACACCAGCTGGTCCAGTGCAGCTTCAGCACAAACCGAAACACACGCTCGTACACACGCAGTTGCTTCTCGGGCATCACAATGCTCAGCGGCCAACGCACCTGAAAGTGAAGTGACACACTACGAGACCAGTGACAGGACGCCTGGAGTGGGCGATGTTGCAAAAGGAGTGATGCACAAGCACGGATTTCACTGTTAAACAGACACAGACGTGAATGTGCATTGCGAGACAGTCGAGCACAGCGGGGTCGGCCAGGTGCAGTCGCTCGGGCGGCCGTGGCGCAGCAGCAACGTGCGTGTCGGCACCCTGCCCGACGATGTCGAGCGACACTGAGCAGCAGTCGCTGGCGCACTCGTCGCTCTCCTGCCAACCAAAACAACCGTGCACGCGACATGCTCACCAAAGATGTGCGTTGCATCGAGTGCACCGAACAATCTGGTCTGAATCAGCTGATCAGACTGCAGTGGATGCAAGAGACAAACGTGCAGACGAAACGAACGAGGCTGGCGGCAACACGCAGTTCGTGCAGCAGCGTCTGCACAACGGCCGGACAGAGCAGTGAAGCTGCAGCGTGCTGCCACTCGACCATGCGCTCAAACCAATGTTCACAGAGCACCTGCACACCATCGAGCACCAAATGAAACCAGTGACACTGACTTAGTGCACACATTGACACCACTTACACAACACACAAACCTGCGTCACATCGCCACACAAGAGCAGCAGACTCTGCAGAACACGCAGCACTCGCGGCAGTGCGAGACGCTCCATCAGCAGTGGCAGATGCACGCGTTCGTGCACACGAACACGGCCACTGCAAACGAAGGTCACGTGACGTCGGTCATACAAACAAATGCAAACAGTGCAGCCAACGAACCTGAGCGCATCACCGAGACGCTTGCCGATCTGTTCCCGCAGCGTGCCACTGCCGGCGCCATGCCACAACGCCGGCGCTCTCTCGCACGCACGCCGCTCAGCCGTCAGTTGGAACACGTTGCTCACACTCGTCACCGCTGGTTGCGATTCATGGTCTCCTGCAACAAGTGAGTGACACTGAAGAAAAAACTTTTCGTCAGTCAGCAGAAAACAGACTTTTGTTCTGCAACTCGACGCGTTTGCAGACGTTGAAATCAGACTCCGTTTCATGCTTGATGTGGCTATTCAAAATGACCCCACTCAACCGCATCTCAGGGACACGACACGGGTCACTACGACTTTACCAAATTTGAATTGCCGCGTCAAACATGGAACTGCTTACATGCCAATGCGCGCATTGCGTCGCTGAAGCAAAATAAAAGATGATACCATTGTTGCGCTGGATCAGATCTAAAGCGCAGATGTGCACCAAGCGGCCGATGGTGACGCAGCGTGCCAGCTGAGTGGCGACGCGGCTGTGCACAAAGGCAGGCAGCGCCTCGTGGCGCACCACACAGCACGCCTTCCACCACCGACGAGCTGCAATGCAAGCATGTCCGTGTCGCACTGTGCTCGTGCAGCTCACAAGCAAATCAGTGACGGCGTTGGATTGAGCATTGCACTGTGCTGGCGTGAGCAGGCTGCGCACCATGCAGATCGTGCGTGTCGGCAGTGAACGACAGAAATGTGTCACACGGGTGAACGCGCTCAACGTGCCCGTTCAGCACGCACTCGAAACAGCTGCACACGAAAACCGTGCTCGTTTGCAACAAATCATAGCACTCGAATACCACTGTCCGTGCGCAAACGTACCGCACATACGATGCAAAGAGACAGTCGGCGAATGCCAGCAACTGCTGAGAGAGCGGCAACGGCCAAGTGCACGCTGCATCCAGTGCACGTGACGCACGCGACAGAAACACGCCGAGCGCCTCAAATTCATCACCAACAATTAGCACCACCGCCAAGTAAACAATGACAAACAATGACAAACACAGAACGAATAACAGAACGCACAACCTCGCACATTTGTTTGTCAGTTCGACTGCTTCCCTTAGCACCTGACGACAGAGCGAGGCATTCAGCAACCAATCTTTTGACAATTCTGAATACAGTAAAGCGTCACCGTTGCACTTGTCATTGAAAAAGTTTCAAAATTTAGACCGATGAGATGACAAATGGCGTTCAACGGAGTGCAGTGTTGTGTTGAGTGCAGTCTCACCTGAGCACAGTGAGCGATCGATTGATGTCGTCGTGCATGCTGGTGATGTTCGCGCCAGCGGCTGCCTCTGGCCATGTCCGTGAAATGATGGCGTGCCTCTTGTAAAAAGTGCACGCTTGCTCGCTCAGTCGCTTCAATGATATCAGACATTGTGCGTGCGCTGGCCAGCTGTTTGCATGCACACTGCAGGTAGACCATGCTGAAACGACAACAACAGCATGCTACACAGCACACACACAGCGACAGTGCACACAAGAGCAACATGTCTGCGGCTGCCGTCACGCTCGCAACGACTCCGTGCAACGTCGCACGACTCACACCCGCCACGCACACGTCACGACGCAATGAGAATCTCTGGCTGTACTGAAAGAAACACACTCGGTTGCTCAGCAACATCGACAACCACAAAATGCACTGCTGAGACAAACCGTATCCAATGAGAACAACCAGCTGTCGACGCCACCAAGCGCGTACAACACAAACGCGCGCACTTTTGTCCATGGCAATTCGTAAACGTGCTCCTCGAGAATGCAGTCACACAGACGCAGCACACGGCTCAATGGCACGTCCGCCGAAAGCCGCTGCCTGCCACTGCCTACGTCCAATGAGCTTTTGCTGCTCTGTGCACAGGCCGAGCGCAGCCGCATTTGTGTCTGCGTTTCAGTGCTTTCGCATCATTCCGATAACGAAACAAGTAATCCACGAACTGCTGCTCAGCGTGTGAGCGCACACGCACAACACTCCTGGCAGACAGACACCAGCAGGCGGTGGTGGCTGTGCTTGACGTGCACGTGCTGGCTCTCACCCATGGCGCACGAGAACTGAAAAGCAAGGTGCGACACTAAAGAAGGGGGACGTTCCAACCGGCAGACTAATAGGAAAAAGTCGATTAGTCAGGCTGATCCGGTACCGGTCGATCCGGTACGGTCGATCCGGTACCTGGCAATTTTCTAGGGCGGTCGATCCGGTACCAGGTCGATCCGGTACTCGGTCGAGTCGATCCGGTACCAATTGAAATTTTCAGCTGTTTTACGGGTTTTTTTGGCGTTCAATTCGTTATGTTTTCGATTTTTCTTTGGTTGATTGTTGATACGATTGTTGATGATACATACGATATGAGACGACGACGACTTGCGACACTTGGTTGGTTTTGTGAATTGTAATCCGCGTCTCACAAAAGCAAAACAAGTGTACCATATGTTGTTTTATTTTCTGAACTATTTTTCCAGACGAACAAAGCTCCAAGACGGTGAAAATTTGCAAAATTATCAGCTCAGTCAAGAAAAGCAGCACAAGACAAAAATGTCAAGACTGCTTCGGTTGTCTTTTGGAGTTGAGGAAAAAAATGTCTGTTGTTTTTATTTTCATATTTCCCGCGAAAAACTCAGGTAAAATGTTTCAGACATCAGATAAAATGAGAGAAACGAAGAAAAATGGAAAACACATCATTGTAACAAATTGAATCGAATGCTAAAACAGTTGAAAATTTCAATTGGTACCGGATCGAATCGAGTACCGGATCGACCTGGTACCGGATCGACCTGGTACCGGATCGACCGCCCTAGAAAATTGCCAGGTACCGGATCGACCGCTTGCCGACTGCAATGGATGTATTCGCATCTTTACTTTAACATGGTGAACCTGCTTTTTGTCGTTCACGAATTGCAGCACGAGTGGAAATTAGCAGAGCCTGCCTTGAGTGTTTACTATCATCAACAAGAAGGTGCACGAAAGAAAATTGCAATCGAAGACTCGATTCTCTCTCAATCGGGAACAGCAACATCAGCAGTTAGCAGCACTAGCACTAAAAACAAACCTGTCATCTTTGCTTCGATCACTCAGCTTTCATCAAGTCTGCGCAAAAGTAGCGTTTCGTAAGCAACATAAAGCGATTTTGCTTGGTGTTGTTGATGCTCAAAGCACTTGATATTGATGGTCTGGCCATGTTCTTTTTGGGTCACATCATCGCCACCAGCTGCACTGAGTTTTTGTTTTCCGTTCACAGTCACAAGCACACGATTTTGACGAACATGGAAACGTGATTGACGAACAAGGAAACGAGCAACGACTTGAAATTAATAATTCGTCCGCCAGAAAACGAAACAACGCAAGAATTTCCACCGAATGACATTGATCCCCCATAACGGACGATTTTGCACTAAAAATGAAGAAACTAACGTGAAGCTTCACAAGTCACGGAATGGGAATGAGAGAATGTGAAATCCGAATCCAAATGAGTGCGCTATGCAGCCAGCTGAAGTGGGTTTCATTCCTAGCTGACCGACCGACATGCGTCCGCAATTTAAAAAAATGGGTTCTGCTTTCGCGATGACGACGACGACACGACGACGACTTTGCTTTCATCCTTCATCTTCACCGTTTTAAAGTTGTTTTTGGCAGGCTGCTGTGTTCATTTACTTGGTGCACGCAGCAAACCATGCACAGCGCACTCCTTTCAGGCTTTTATTTTTCAGTCCACACGCAAAAATTGGGCGACGACGTCGTCGTCGTCATCAGTACCGAAGGCGAAAGCAAATTTTCGAGGGGGGGGGGGGGGCAGGTGTCGTCACGTGGTGGGGGGGGGGTAGGGCTGTTAAACAAATGAAAAATTTTTTAAAAAAGTGATTTAAAAAAAAACAAAATGCCGATTTAAAAAAAAAAATTCGAAAAATTTTCCTCTTTGCTCTGAAAACTCAATTGGCACAATTTTCGAAAGTTCAAATTCTTTTGATTATACCTCGTAAAACCAGCAGTCGGATTTTGGGCCGTTTTACCGACTGATTTTAGGTTATGCTCCGCGATGAAGTTTGAGCGTCCCAAAGCTTAGCCTGCCATTTCCGATGCAGATAAGGTGACGATCTCTCGTCCCTGCAGAGCGTCCGATTGTGCCGCTCGCTCCGTTTGCAAGCGCTACGTTGTCTGGTTGCTGCTTCGTAAGTCGCGTCGTCGCGACACCATCAGAAGAATTGATCGAATTTCAAGGCGGTATGTTTGTCTTCACTTAGCATTAGCTTAGCTGGGGATTACCATAGTGACGCTTTTGAGGTCAAAACACAAGAAGAGGCATGGTGACGGTTTGAAAAGTGGGTAATTGAGGTCACCAAAACAAAATCTGCAAAGTTCCGCCATACGGGAGTCATTCGGGAGGCGCTTGTATATCATATGTGGTTCTTCGGTCGACTTTCAGATTGATTTAGCACAACTTGATTAAATTTTAAAAAATTTAAAAAAAAACAAAACCAAAATGAAGCTTTTTGTTTTTTTTTAACAACCCTAGGGGGGGTGCCGAAAATTTTTCAGTGGGGGGGTGTCAGTCACTGGTACAGTGACACCCCCCCAGGCGGAGGGCCATGAGGGAGGGTCGAGCCCGATTTTTGGCGAATCCGAGGGGGGTCCGCCCAAATTTGGGGGGGGGTCGTTCCGGGTGGGGGGGGGGGGTAGACTTGGTTGGGGGGGCTCATAGTTGTTCCAGAGCCGAGGGGTTGGGGGGGGGGCCGGATATAGATAGGCTGAGCAAATTTTCTAGATAGATAGATAGCTGGAAAATTTTGGGGGGGGCCGCGGGGGGGGGGGGGCCTGTGAATTTGGGGGGGGGGGGGGTCAAAAATTTTAAATTTGATAGATAGATATTAAACGCTAAAAACTATAAAAACAGCAAAAATAATGCTAAAATACACTAAAAAATTCAAGAGAACGCGTATTTTACCTAAAATTAGCAAAATTTTCAAGAATTACGAGCAAAAATGGTCAATTTTGGTCAAAAATTGACTCATTTTATGTTCTTTGAAGACAAAAATTTTCAGATAGATAGCTGGCTGAGAAAATTTTTTTAGATAGATAATAGTTTATCGAAAACCTAATACATAGAGATAGATTCGAAAATTTTTTTGGGGCTCGTCTCCCAGGCCCTTCCTAGAACAACTATGGGGGGGCTCCCGAGCGAGACCGAAAATTCTAGGGGGGGGTCCGAGCGAGACCGAAAATTCTCGGGGGGGGGGGCCGGACCAAAATTTTTTTTTGACGATGACATGGTTCGGCAATAATGGCTTTAGGGGTCATTTTGTTGAGGGTGGGTTCCCGAGCGAGACCGAAAATTCTAGGGGGGTCGGACCAAAAGTTGTTGAATAAAAGGCTAGAAACCACAACATCCAGTCAGTCAAAGATACCTACAAATGGAGAGAAATATAGAGATATACAAGAGAAAATGTTCCATCGAAAGTCAAAATCAAAGGGGGGGGTGGTCAGACGGTCAGGATTTGGTAGGGGGGCTTGGAAGGTCGAAATCTGGGAAGGGGGGTCCGGCCCCCCAAATTCGAGAGAGGGGGTATTTTGACCAAAATTTGGGGGGGGTTTCGCTCCGGGTGGGGGGGGGGCGAGGTGGGGGGCCGGGGGGGGCACTGGGGGGGAAAAGGGGGGGTGCACCCCACCCCCCCCCCCCCCATGGGGGCTCGACCAAATTTTGGATTCCTGGTCCGCGACACCAGGGGGGGGGCAAAAGTTCGGGGGGCCGAAAAAATGGGGGGGTCCTGACCGAACGGGTACACCCCCGGACCACCCGACACCCCGCCCCCCCCCCCCTCGAAATTTGCTAGACACCCCCCCCACCCCCCCCCCCCCTAGATGGACCAAAGTAACAGTGACACCCCCCAAAAATTTTCCGGTCCACCCAAACATCATGAATTTTTGCTCAAAAATCATGATTTTTTGTCTTTAAAGTCCATAATATAAGCTAAATATATGATAACTTGACATTCTTCATTGTAATTTCAAAGATTTTGCAGCAAAATTTAGCGTTTTTCCTTCAAAATTTAGCTGAAAAATTCACGGGGGGGGTGGGGGGGGGGTGTGCACCCCCCCCAGAAAATTTTGTACAATAGTGCACCCCCCCCCCCCCCCCCCATGGCCCACGCCTGGGGGGGTGTCACGGTACCATGACTGACACCCCCCCCACTGAAACTGCTTGAGCCCGCCCCCCCACGTGACGACACCCCCCCCCCCCTCGAAAATTTGCTTTCTCCTTCGGTACTGGTGTCACTGTAGGGTTGTTTGTGCAAACAAAATCGTCATTTTTGTTTAAAAAAAAAATTTTTTTTTTAAAAATTTCAAAATCAAAGTTGTGCTAAATCAATCAGGGAGTCCGAAGAACCATATGATATGCAAGCGCCTCCCGAATGACTCCCGTATGGCGGAACTTTGCAGATTTTGTTTTGGTGACCCCAATTGACTCTTCCAAACCGTCACCATGCCTCTTCTTGTGTTTTGACCTCCAAAACGTCACTAATTGTCCCCAGCTAAGCTAATGCTAAAGTGAAGACAAACATACCGCCTTGAAATTCGATCAATTCTTCTGATGGTGTCGCGACGACACGACACGAAGCAGCAACCAGACAACGTAGCGCTTGCAAACGGAGCAGCGAGCACAATCGACGGCTTCCGCGGCGGAGGCGAATCGTCACCTTATCTGCATCGGAAATGGTCGGCCTACCTTTGGTGTTGCCACGCTCAAAAACTTCATCGCAGATGCTTATTAAAGCCTAAAATCAGTCGGTAAAACGGCCCAAAATTGACTGCTAAAGGTTTTACGAGGTATAATCAAAGAAAATTTTGTTGAACTTTCGAAAAATTGTGCCAAAATTCAGGTTTTCAGAGCATATTAAAGGAAAATTTTTCGAATTTTTTTTTTAAATCGGCATTTTTGTTTTTTTTTTTATTACATTTTTAAAAAAAAATTTCATTTTTGTGATCAGCCCTTGTCACTGTAACTTAGGTCCATGTAGGGGGGTGGTAGGGGGGGGGGGTGGATGGTCCAGTGTCAGGTTTTGGGGGTGGGTGTCGCGTGACCCCCACCACCCCCACGCGGAGGTCTCGGGGGCTCTGGGGGTGTATTAAACAAAAATATGAAGAAGACAAAAGGTGCTAAAATTCATAAAAACACGTTCAAAGAATCCAGATCCACGAAAAAAGAAGGGTGCGGAGTGTGAGTGGCCTCCCCTCAGCCGACCAATCAGCTGATTCACATTTTAGTGAGGACTCAGTAGCGAAAGCGGGACCTCGGGTGAGGGGGGGGGGGGGGTAGCGTTTGCCTAATTTTAGAGTGGGGGTCAGGTGCCTTCTCGGTGAGGGGGGGTGCACGGGCAGCAAATTTTCCTGAGGGGGGGGGGGTGCACTGGCAGAAAAATTTCGTGAGGGGGGTGCACGGGATCGCACGGGTAATATCAAATTTTTGCCTTAGAAAAACACAGAAATTTTGTAAAATACAGAATATTTTGTGCAAACAAGCTGCTGTTTGGTCAGAAACAACAAAATCTATGCATCCCGTGTTTTCTCGCGGGAGGGGGGGGGGGGGAGTCAGTACCCGTGCGAGGTAAAGGAAAAGGGACCGCCCGTGCAGGAGATTCCGGGAGATGCGGTTGGCACGTTTTATGATATTACGCTCCTGTTAACTCACGCTCCACAATTGGATGTTCTCGGACATTGCTAAAACGGACCTAAACCTAAAAACCAAACCTAAACCAAATCTTAAGCAAAACCTGTTCCTAACCTAATCCTAACCTAAGCCAAGCCTTTTTAAGAAAGCAAGAATGAAAATAACTGCGTTTTGAACGAGTTTATATTGAGTGCGGAGCGTGTGCACGCGCGCTAGTGGATCATGAGCAATGAGCAATGCGGATGCGGGGCAGGTGCATATCATAATGAAGCTTTGCAGGGACAGACACAAACGCAAGAAAAAGCAGAAAATTACGGTATTTTTGGAAAAAATTGAGATGAGATTGACCACCGTGAGGGGGGTGCGATCCCGTAGTTTTCTCGCGGAGGGGGTGTGGGGGAGTCGTAGGACCCGGCGAGGAAAGGGGGGGACACGGGTATCTGCCCGTGCACGGGCAGGATTTTCGGACGAGGGGAGGGGGTGGACCCCCCCCCCACCCCCGCACTTTCGCGACTGGTTCGACTGTATATTATGGACGTTAGCGACAAAAAATCATGATTTTCGAAAAAAATTTTAAGGTGTGCAGAAATTTTTTTTTGGGGGGGGGTCTCCGCCAGACAAGATTTTATGGGGGGTGTGGGGGTGTCGGCCAAATTTTGGTGTCGAGCTCCGAAGAACCACATTTGATGTGCAATTACCGTGGGTGGTTGGGGTGGTGGGGGGTACACCCCCCAGAGCACCAGAGACCGTCGGGTGGGGGCCGTGGGAATCTCGTGCCACCCCCAAACCGGGCACCCTCCCCCCATCGGACCCCCCCTACCCCCCCCCAGGCACCCGAGACCTCCGCGTGGGGGGGGTGGGGGGGTCACGCGACACCCACCCCCCAAAACACCTGGGACGACCTGGACCATCCACACCCCCCCTCGAAATTTGCTCAGACACCCCACCCACCCCCCTACATGGACCTAAGTAACAGTGACACCCCCCAAAAAGTTAATATGACCACCCAATAATAATGAATTAGTGCTCTAAAATCATGATTTTTTGTCTCTAAAGTCCATGATATAAGCTGAATATATGATAACTTTGACATTCTGCATTGTAATTTCAAAGATTTTGCAGCAAAATTTAGCGTTTTTCCTTTGAAATTTAGGCGAAAAAAATCTCATGGGTGGGGTGGGAGGTGTGCACCCCCCCCCCCCCCCAGAAATTTCTACAATAGTGCACCCCCCCCCATGGCCCACGCCTGGGGGGTGTCACTGTACCATGACTGACACCCCCCACTGAAAAACGTACGCCGGCCCCCCCCCCCCCCCCACGTGACGATACCCCCCCCCCCCCCCCCCCCCCTCGAAGATGCTTTCGCCTTCGGTGACTTGCGTCGGTACCCCCCCCCCCCCACGGCATTTCTGTGGGGGGGGGGGGACTACCCCAGTACAAAGTGCCACAAAAAAATTTCGAAGGGGGGGTATGGAGCCGTGGGGAGGGGTGCCGACCAAAAAAGGTAAGAGGGGGTCCAACCTATGGTAGAGTGGGGACCCCCATATAGAGGGTCCCCATGGGGGTCCATGGGGGGGTGCATTTTTTCAAAATTTTTGCGGGGGGGGGGGGGGTCCACCCCCCCCCCCACCCCATGATATTTTTTCGCTTAAATTTTGGAAGGAAAACCACAAAATTTTGCTGCAAAATCTTGAAATTACAATGAAGACGGTCAAGTTATCAGTCCCGAAGACGAGGGGGGGGGTGGGGGTACACCACCCCCAGAGCACCCGAGACCTCCGCGTGGAGTGGGGGGTCACGCGACACCCACCCCCAAAACCTGACACTGGACGATCCACACCCCCCTCGAAATTTGCCAGCCACCCCACCACCCCCTACATAGACATGGTACAGTGACACCCCCCAGGCGAGGGCCATGGGGGGGTGCACTATTGTAGAAAAATTTCTGGGGGGTGCACACTGCACACCCCCCACTCCACCCCACCCATGATATTTTTTCGCTTAAATTTTGAAGGAAAAACGCTAAATTTTGCTGCAAAATCTTTGAAATTACAATGCAGAATATCAAGTTATCATATATTCAGCTTATATCGTGGACTTTAGAGACAAAAAATCATGATTTTTGAGCAAACGTTCATGATTTTTGGGTGGTCCGAGAAAATTTTTGGGGGGTGTCACTGTCACTGAAACTTAGGTCCATGTAGGGGGGGGGGGGGGGGGGGTGGGTGGGGTGTCTGGCAAATTTCGATGTGGGTGTGGATGGTCCAGTGTCAGGTTTTGGTGGGTGGGTGTCGCGTGACCCCCACCTAGTACCCGAAGACGAGGGGGTGGGGGGGTACACACGCACCCCCCGCGGACCCGGGCCGCCGGGTGGCCGGGGGGGGGTAACGCTACACCCCCCCCCACCCCCTGACACTGGACCAACCTCCCCCCCCCTTAGGTATGTTAAGATAACTAGACCGTCATTCATTGTTTAATTTTAAAGATTTTTTTTTTTTAAATTTGCAAAAATCAGAGTTTTTCCTTCAAAATTTAAGACGAAACAAATATCATGGGGTGGCGGGGATGACCCCCGTATGGCGGAATTGAAAATTTTGACAAAAATGCACCCCCCAAGACCGTCCCATGGGGCCTCCCACGTTTTTAGGTTGGACCCCCTGTCACTATTTTTCCCCAGCCCAAGTGAAATACGCATACCGGCTTCGAAATTCGATAATTCTGGGCCCATGGTACTGGTCGTATGGTCGCGACGGCAGGACACGAAGCGGCAACCAGACAACGTAACGCTTGCAAACGGAGCAGCTCGGACTCTCAATTTTTGTTTGCGTGGCTAATCTTAATCTTACCTGCATCGGAAACAGTACCGAAGGCGAAAGCAAATTTTCGAGGGGGGGGGGTGTCGTCACGTGGGGGGGGGGGGTGACGGAAATTTTTCAGGGGGGGGGGGTCAGTCATGGTACAGTGACACCCCCAGGCGTGGGCCATGGGGGTGCACTATTGTAGAAAAATTTCTGGGGGGTGCACACCCCCCACTCCACCCCACCCATGATATTTTTTCGCTTAAATTTTGAAGGAAAAACGCTAAATTTTGCTGCAAAATCTTTGAAATTACAATGCAGAATATCAAGTTATCATATATTCAGCTTGTTATCTATATTATATCAAGTTATCATGGACTTTAGAGACAAAAAATCATGATTTTTGAGCAAAAGTTCATGATTTTTGGGTGGTCCGAGAAAATTTTTGGGGGGGTGTCACTGTTACTTAGGTCCATGTAGGGGGTGGGTGGGGTGTCTGGCAAATTTCGAGGGGGGGGGGTGGGGGGGTGGATGTTCCAGTGTCCGGATTTGGGTGGTGGGTGTCGCGTGACCCCCCCCACCCCCACGCGGAGGTCCGGGGTGCTCTGGGGGGTGTGTATGGGGGGGGGGGTCCGATGGGGGGAGGGGGTGCCCGGGTTTTAGGGGGGTGGCACGGTGCCCCCCACGGCCCCCCCCACCCGACGGTCTCTGGTGCTCTGGGGGGGTGTACCCCACCACCCCAACCACCCACGGTAATTGCACATCAAATGTGGTTCTTCGAACTCCGACACCAAAAATTTGGCCGACACCCCCCCACACCCCCATAAAATTTTGTCTGGCGGAGACCCCCCCAAAAAAAAAATTCTGCACACCTTTTAAAATTTTTTCGAAAAATCATGATTTTTTGTCGAATAAAGTCCACAATATACAGTCGAACCAGTAGCGAAAGTGCGGGGGGTGGGGGGGGGGGGTCCACCCCCCCCTCGGCCGGAAACCCTGGCCCGTGCATGGGCAGATACCCGTGTACCCCCCTCCCCCCTTACCTCGACACGGGTACTAGACTCCCCCCCACCCCTCCGCGAGAAAACACGGGATCGCACCCCCCTCACGGTGGTCAATCTCATCTCAATTTTTTCTAAAAATACCGTAATTTTTGCATTTTTCTTGACGTTTGTGTCTGGTCCCGGATAACCAGAAAGATTCGCAACGCTTCATTATGATATGCACCTGCCCCGCATCCGCATTGCTCATTGCTCATGACCCATGGCGCGCCTGCCACGCCCCGCACTCAACAAAACTCGTTCAAAACGCAGTTATTTTTATTTCTGCTTCCTTAAAAAGGCTTGGCTTAGGTAAGGATTAGGTTAGGAACAGGTTTTGTTTAAGATTAGGCTTCGGTTTGGCTTTTAGGTTTAGGTCCGTTTTAGCAATGTCCGAGAACATCCAATGTTGGAGCGTGAGTTAACTGGAGCGTAATATCATAAAACGTGCCAACCGCATAGATTTTGTTGTTTCTGACCAAACAAGCAGCTTGTTTGCACAAAATAATCTGTATTTTACAAGAATTTCTGTGTTTTTCTAAGGCAAAAAATTTGGTATTACCCGTGCGATCCCGTGCACCCCCCCCCTCACGAAATTTTTCTGCCAAGTGCCCCCCCCCTCAGGAAAATTTGCTGCCCGTGCACCCCCCCCCTCACCGAGAAGGTAATCAGACCCCCATTCTAAAATTACAAACACCCCCCACCTGAGGTCCCGCTTTCGCTACTGAGTCGAACTCACTAAAATGTGGAATCAGCTGATTGGTCGGCTGAGGGGAGGCCACTCACACTCCGCACCCTTCTTTTTTCGTGGATCTGGATTCTATTGAAACGTGTTTTTATGAATTTCCAGCACCTTTTTTGTAAGCAAAATAAACTCAAAGGTTAGAGACCGCGAAATTTAGAAAATTTTTATTCCACAGCTCAACTCAAAATGTATTTTTTGTTTAATGACACCCCCCAGAGCCCCCGAGACCTCCGCGTGGGGGGGTGGTGGGGGTCACGCGACACCCACCCCCCAAAACCTGACACAGGACCATCCACACCCCCCCCCCTCGAAATTTGCCAGACCCCCCACCCACCCCCCCCTACATGGACCTAAGTTACAGTGACATAGGGCTGTTAAACAAAAATGAAATTTTTTTAAATAAAAAAAAAGTGATTAAAAAAAAAACAAAAATGCCGTTTTTAAAAAAAAACTCGAAAAATTTTCCTCTACTATGCCCCGAAAACCTAAATTTTGGCACAATTTTTCGAAAGTTCAACAAAAATTTTCTTTGATTATACCTCGTAAAACCTTTAGCAGTCGATTTTGGGCCGTTTTACCGACTGATTTTAGGCTTCGACAACATCTGCGATGAAGTTTTTGAGCGTCCCAAAGCTTAGCCTACCATTTCCGATGCAGATAAGGTGACGATTCGCCTCGCAGAGCGTCCGAGTGTGCTCGCTGCACCGTTTGCAAGCGCTACGTTGTCTGGTTGCTGCTTCGTGTCGTGTCGTCGCGACACCATCAGAAGAATTGATCGAATTTCAAGGCGGTATGTTTGTCTTCACTTTAGCATTAGCTTAGCTGGGGACAATTAGTGACGTTTTGGAGGTCAAAACACAAGAAGAGGCATGGTGACGGTTTGGAAAAGGGGTAATTGAGGTCACCAAAACAAAATCTGCAAAGTTCCGCAATACGGGTGTCATTCGGGAGGCGCTTGCATATCATATGTGGTTCTTCGGACTCCCTGATTGATTTAGCACAACTTTGATTTTTAAATTTTTTTTAAAAAAAAAAATTTTTTTTTTAAACAAAAATGACGATTTTTGTTTTTTTTAACAACCCTAGGGGGGTGGGGGGGGGGGCACCGTGCCGGGGGGGGGGGGGCGGGGGGGGGGGGGGGGGGGGGGGGGGGGGGGGGGGGGGGGGGGGGGGGGTGGGGGGGCAGTGACACCGAGTACCGAGGAGAAAGCAAATTTTCGAGGGGGGGGGGGGGGTGTCGTCACGTGGGGGGGGGGGGGGCTGAAAATTGTTCAGTGGGGGGTGTCAGTCATGGTACAGTGACACCCCCCAGGCGTGGGCCATGGGGGGGGGGGCTGCACTATTGTAGAAAAGGTTCTGGGGGGGTGCACACCCCCACCCTACCCATGAGATTTTTTCGCTTAAATTTTGAAGGAAAAACGCTAAATTTGCTGCAAAATCTTTGAAATTACAATGAAGAATGTCAAGTTATCATATATTTAGCTTATATTATGGACTTTAAAGAAAAAAAATCATGATTTTTGAGCAAAAATTCATGAATTTTGGGTGGTCCGAGAAAATTTTGGGGGGGTGTCACCGGGTCCATTAGGGGGGGGGGGGGGGGGGGGGGTGTCTAGCAAATTTCGAGGGGGGGTGTGGATGGTCCAGTGTCAGGTTTTGGGGGGTGGGTGTCGCGTGCCCCCCCCCCCCCCCCCCCCCCCCCCCCCACGCGGAGGTCTCGGGTGCTCTGGGGGGGTGTACCCCCCCCCCCACCCCCCCTCGTCTTCGGTACTGAGTGACACCCCCCAAAAATTTTTTCGGACCACCCAAAAATCATGAACTTTTGCTCAAAAATCATGATTTTTTGTCTCTAAAGTCCATGATATAAGCTGAATATATGATAGCTTGATATTCTGCATTGTAATTTCAAAGATTTTGCAGCAAAATTTAGCGTTTTTCCTTCGAAATTTGAGCGAAAAAATATCATGGGTGGGGTGGGGGGTGTGCACCCCCCCAGACATTTTTCTACAATCGTGCACCCCCCCATCAGGGGTCGAGATGGGGGGGGGTACCCCCCCAACCAAGTCGACACCGCCCCCACCCGGGCAAACCCCCCCCAAATTTTGGTCAAAATACCCCCCTCTCCTCGAATTTGGGGGGCCAGACCCCCCCTTCCCAGATTTCGACCTTCCAAACCCCCACTACCAAATCCTGACCGTCTGACCACCCCCCCCCCCCCCCTTTGATTTTGACTTTCGATGGAGACATTTTCTCTTGTATATCTCTATATTTCTCTCATTTGTAGGTATCTTTGACTGACTGGATGTTGTGGTTTCTAGCACTTTTATTCAACAACTTTTGGTCCGACCCCCCCCCCCCCTAGAATTTTCGGTCTCGCTCGGGAACCCACCCCCCTCCCAACCAAATTGACCCCCTAATAGCTCATTTTTTCCCCAGACAATGTCATCGTCAAAAAAAAATTTTGGTCCGACCCCCCCCCCCCCCGAGAATTTTCGGTCCCGGCCTGACCCCCCCCTAGAATTTTCGGTTCTCGCTCGGGGAGCCCCCCCATAGTTGTTCTAGGAAGGGCCCGGGGGCCGCCCCCAAAAAATTTCGAATCTATCTCTGTCAAAAACAGGTTTTTTTTCGGCTCAGCTATTATCTACCGAAAAAATTTCTCAGCCAGCTATCTATCTGAAAATTTTTGTCTCGAAGATATAAAATGAGTCAATTTTTGACCAAAATTGACCATTTTTGCTCGTAATTCTTGAAAATTTTGCTAATTTTAGGTAAAGTACGCGAGTTGATTTTTAGTGTATTTTTAGCATTATTTTGCTGTTTTCATAGTTTTTTAGCGTTTTAGCTATCTATCTATCAAATTTCAAAATTTTGACCGCCCCCCCCCCAAAGTCACATGGCCCCCCCCCCGCGCCCCCCCAAAATTTTCCAGCTATCTATCTATCTAGAAAATTTACTCCAGCTATCTATATCGGCCCCCCCAACCCCTCGGCTCTGGAACGAACTATGAGCCCCCCCCCCAACCAAGTCTACCCCCCCCTCCCGGAACGACCCCCCCCAAATGGGGCGGACCCCCCCCCTGGATTCGCCAAAAATCGGGCTCCACCCCCCCCCATGGCTCAGCCTGGGGGGGTGTCACCGTACCACATGACTGGACAGCCCCCCCACTGAAAAATTTTCGGCACCCCCCTAGGGTGTGTTAAAAAACACAAAATCGTCATTTTTGTTTTTTTTTTTTTTGCACTTTTAAAAAAAAATTTCAAAATCAAAGTTGTGCTAAATCAATCAGAAAGTCCGACCGAAGAAACCACATATGATATGCAAGCGCCTCCCGAATGACTCCCGTATGGCGGAACTTTGCAGATTTTGGTTTTGGTGACCTCAATTACCCCTTTTCCAAACCGTCACCATGCCTCTTCTTGTGTTTTGACCTCCAAAAACGTCACCGACTGTCCCCAGCTAAGCTAATGCTAAAGTGAAGACAAACATACTGCCTTGAAATTCGATCAATTCTCTCTGATGGTGCCGCGACGACACGACACCAAGCAGCAACCAGGACAACGCAGCGCTTGCAAACGGAGCAGCGAGCACAATCGACGCCTTGCGAGGCGACCGTCACCTTATCTGCATCGGAAATGGCAGGCTAAGCTTTGGGACGCCTCAAAAACTTCATCGCAGATGTTGTTCGAAGCGTAAACTAGCCGGGTAAAACGGCCCAAAATCGACAGCTAGCGGTTTAAACGAGGTATAATCATAAAGAAAATTTTTAGTTGAATTTTCTGAAAAATTAAAAGTTCTAAAATTGAGGTTTTCAGAGCATATTAGAGGAAAATTTTTCGAATTTTTTTTTTAAATCGGCATTTTTGTTTTTTTTAATCACTTTTTTAAAAAAAATTTTCATTTTTGTCCAACAACCCTACCCCCACGTGACGACACCCCCCCCCCCTCGAAAATTTGCTTTCGCCTTCGGTACTGATGACGACGACGACGTCGTCGCTTAATTTTTGCGTGTGGACTGAAAAATAAAAGCCTGAAAGGAGTGCGCTGTGCATGGTTTGCTGCGTGCACCAAGTAAATGAACACAGCAGCCTGCCAAAAACAACTTGAAAACGGTGAAGATGAAGGATGAAAGCAAAGTCGTCGTCGTGTCGTCGTCGTCATCGCGAAATCAGAATCAGAACCCATTTTTTTAAATTGCGGACGCATGTCGGTCGGTCAGCTAGGAATGAAACCCACTTCAGCTGGCTGCATAGCGCACTCATTTGGATTCGGATTTCACATTCTCTCATTCCCATTCCGTGACTTGTGATGTGAAGCTTCACGTTAGTTTCTTCATTTTTAGTGCAAAATCGTCCGTTATGGGGGATCAATGTCATTCGGTGGAAATTCTTGCGTTGTTTCGTTTTCTGGCGGACGAATTATTAATTTCAAGTCGTTGCTCGTTTCCTTGTTCGTCAATCACGTTTCCATGTTCGTCAAAATCGTGTGCTTGTGACTGTGAACGGAAACAAAAACTCAGTGCAGCTGGTGGCGATGATGTGACCCAAAAAGAACATGGCCAGACCATCAATATCAAGTGCTTTGAGCATCAACAACACCAAGCAAAATCGCTTTATGTTGCTTACGAAACGCTACTTTTGCGCAGACTTGATGAAAGCCCAGTGATCGAAGCAAAGATGACAGGTTTGTTTTTTGTGCTAGTGCTGCTAACTGCTGATGTTGCTGTTCCCGATTGAGAGAGAATCGAGTCTTCGATTACAATTTTCTTTCGTGCACCTTTTGTTGATCATAGTAAACACTCAAGGCAGGCTCTGCTAATTTCCACTCGTGCTGCAATTCGTGAACGACAAAAAAGCAGGTTCACCATGTTAAAGTAAAGATGCGAATACATCCATTGCAGTCGGCATGCGGTCGATCCGGTACCTGGCAATTTTCTAGGGCGGTCGATCCGGTACCAGGTCGATCCGGTACCAGGTCGATCCGGTACTCGGTCGATCCGGTACCAATTGAAATTTTCAACTGTTTTAGCATTCAATTCAATTTGTTTCTGATTTGTTTTCCATTTTTCTTCGTTTCTCTCATTTTATCTGATGTCTGAAACATTTTACCACAGGTTTTTTCGCGGGAAATATGAAAATAAAAACAACAGACATTTTTCCTCAACTCCAAAAGAGAACCGAATCAGTCTTCATATTTTTATTTTGTTCTCCTTTTCTTGCTGAGCTGATAATTTTGCAAATTTTCACCGTCTTGGAGCTTTATTCTTCTGGAAAATAGTTCAGAAAATAAAAAAACATATGGTACACTTGTTTTGCTTTTTTCAGAATCAGATTACGATTCCCAAAACCAACCAAGTGTCGCAAGTCGTCGTCGTCTCATATCGTATGTATCATCAACAATCGTATCAACAATCAACCAAAGAAAAATCGAAAACATAACGAATTGAACGCCAAAAAAACCCGTAAAACAGCTGAAAATTTCAATTGGTACCGGATCGACTCGACCGAGTACCGGATCGACCTGGTACCGGATCGACCGCCCTAGAAAATTGCCAGGTACCGGATCGACCGTACCGGATCGACCGGTACCGGATCGACCTACAGCCTAATCGACTTTTTCCTATTAGTCTGCCGGTTGGAACGGTGTCAAGTGGTGGCAACACCTTGCATTTTTAGAGTGTCGTTGTGCGCCATGGGTGAGAGCCAGCACGTGCACGTCAGCGCAACCACCACCGCCTGCTGGTGTCTGCAGGAGTGTTGTGCGTGTGCGCTCACACGCTGAGCAGCAGTTCGTGGATTACTTGTTTCGTTATCGGAATGATGCGAAAGCACTGAAGGCAGACGCAAATGCGGCTGCGCTCGGCTGTGCACAGAGCAGCAAAAGCTCATTGGACGTAGGCAGTGGCAGGCGGCGGCTTTCGGCGGACGTGCCATTGAGCCGTGTGCTGCGTCTGTGTGACTGCATTCTCGAGGAGCACGTTTACGAATTGCCATGGACAAAAGTGCGCGCGTTTGTGTTGTACGCGCTTGGTGGCGTCGACAGCTGGTTGTTCTCATTGGATACGGTTTGTCTCAGCAGTGCATTTTGTGGTTGTCGATGTTGCTGAGCAACCGAGTGTGTTTCTTTCAGTACAGCCAGAGATTCTCATTGCGTCGTGACGTGTGCGTGGCGGGTGTGAGTCGTGCGACGTTGCACGGAGTCGTTGCGAGCGTGACGGCAGCCGCAGACATGTTGCTCTTGTGTGCACTGTCGCTGTGTGTGCTGTGTAGCATGCTGTTGTTGTCGTTTCAGCATGGTCTACCTGCAGTGTGCGTGCAAACAGCTGGCCAGCGCACGCACAATGTCTGATATCATTGAAGCGACTGAGCGAGCAAGCGTGCACTTTTTACAAGAGGCACGCCATCATTTCACGGACATGGCCAGAGGCAGCCGCTGGCGCAGCATCACCAGCATGCACGACGACATCAATCGATCGCTCACTGTGCTCAGGTGAGACTGCACTCAACACAACACTGCACTCCGTTGAACGCCATTTGTCATCTCATCGGTCTAAATTTTGAAACTTTTTCAATGACAAGTGCAACGGTGACGCTTTACTGTATTCAGAATTGTCAAAAGATTGGTTGCTGAATGCCTCGCTCTGTCGTCAGGTGCTAAGGGAAGCAGTCGAACTGACAAACAAATGTGCGAGGTTGTGCGTTCTGTTATTCGTTCTGTGTTTGTCATTGTTTGTCATTGTTTACTTGGCGGTGGTGCTAATTGTTGGTGATGAATTTGAGGCGCTCGGCGTGTTTCTGTCGCGTGCGTCACGTGCACTGGATGCAGCGTGCAGTTGGCCGTTGCCACTCTCTCAGCATTTGCTGGCATTCGCCGACTGTCTCTTTGCATCGTATGTGCGGTACGTTTGCGCACGGACACAGTGATATTCGAGTGCTGTGATTTGTTGCAAACGAGCACTGTTTTCGTGTGCAGCTGTTTCGAGTGCGTGCTGAACGGGCACGTTGAGCGCGTTCACCCGTGTGACACATTTCTGTCGTTCACTGCCGACACGCACGATCTGCACGGTGCGCAGCCTGCTCACGCCAGCACAGTGCAATGCTCAATCCAACGCCGTCACTGATTTGCTTGTGAGCTGCACGAGCACGGTGCGACACGGACATGCTTGCATTGCAGCTCGTCGGTGGTGGAAGGCGTGCTGTGTGGTGCGCCACGAGGCGCTGCCTGCCTTTGTGCACAGCCGCGTCGCCACTCAGCTGGCACGCTGCGTCACCATCGGCCGCTTGGTGCACATCTGCGCTTCAGATCTGATCCAGCGCAACAATGGTATCTTTTATTTTGCTTTGCTTCAGCGACGCAATGCGCGCATTGGCATGTAAGCAGTTTCATGTTTGACGCGGCAATTCAAATTTGGTAAAGTCGTAGTGACCCGTGTCGTGTCCCTGAGATGCGGTTGAGTGGGGTCATTTTGAATAGCCACATCAAGCATGAAACGGAGTCTGATTTCAACGTCTGCAAACGCGTCGAGTTGCAGAACAAAGGTCTGTTTGCTGCTGACTGACGAAAAGTTTTTTCTTCAGTGTCACTCACTTGTTGCAGGAGACCATGAATCGCAACCAGCGGTGACGAGTGTGAGCAACGTGTTCCAACTGACGGCTGAGCGGCGTGCGTGCGAGAGAGCGCCGGCGTTGTGGCATGGCGCCGGCAGTGGCACGCTGCGGGAACAGATCGGCAAGCGTCTCGGTGAGGCGCTCAGGTTCGTTGGCTGCACTGCTTGCATTTGTTTGTATGACAGACGTCACGTGACGTTCGTTTGCAGTGGCCGTGTTCGTGTGCACGAACGCGTGCATCTGCCACTGCTGATGGAGCGTCTCGCACTGCCGCGAGTGCTGCATGTTCTGCAGAGTCTGCTGCTCTTGTGTGGCGATGTGACGCAGGTTTGTGTGTTGTGTAAGTGGTGTCAATGTGTGCACCAAGTCAGTGTCACTGGTTTCATTTGGTGCTCGATGGTGTGCAGGTGCTCAGCGAACATTGGTTTGAGCGCATGGTCGAGTGGCAGCACGCTGCAGCTTCACTGCTCTGTCCGGCCGTTGTGCAGACGCTGCTGCACGAACTGCGTGTGGCCGCCAGCCTCGTTCGTTTCGTCTGCACGTTTGTCTCTTGCATCCACTGCAGTCTGATCAGCTGATTCAGACCAGATTGTTCGGTGCACTCGATGCAACGCACATCTTTGGTGAGCATGTCGCGTGCACGGTTGTTTTGGTTGACAGGAGAGCGACGAGTGCGCCAGCGACTGCTGCTCAGTGTCGCTTGACATCGTCGGGCAGTGTGCCGACACGCACGTTGCTGCTGCGCCACGGCTGCCCGAGCGACTGCACCTGGCCGACCCCGCTGTGCTCGACTGTCTCGCAATGCACATTCACGTTTGTGGCTGTTTTACAGTGAAATCTGTGCTTGTGCAGCACTCCTTTTGCAACATCACCCACTCCGGGCGTCCTGTCACTGGTCTCGTAGTGTGTCACTTCACTTTCAGGTGCGTTGGCCGCTGAGCATTGTGATGCCCGAGAAGCAACTGCGTGTGTACGAGCGTGTGTTTCGGTTTGTGCTGAAGCTGCACTGGACCAGCTGGTGTCTCCGTGACGCCGCTGACTTGCTGCAAACGCATCGAAGTGCGCTGATTCGATCGGTTGTGGTTGTGTTACTTGAACGTTTGGTGTATGTGTGCGAGAGTGGCACCTAAATGAGGCTGTCTGTGTTGGCCGGGTCGTCCAGCGGCCTGCAAAGCAGTTGACTGCGTTGTTGCTTGATGGTTGTCAGACCCAGGCGAGAGAATGACTGCGTTGCAGAGTGTCTGCTGCGGACGGCCGCTGATTGGTTGCATCGTGCACACGTGTGGTTGCATGAGATGCGTGTGGTGATGCACAGTGTGACACAACACGTCACTGGTGCTCTCGAACACTCGTGCCAGCTGCTCCGTCACCAATTCACCATCGAGGCAACCGTTGACTTCGATCGCATTTATGAACGCCTGAAACGCTTTGCGAGCGACGTCTCGCATTGCTGTCTGTTTGCGCCCAGTGTGCTCAGCATGCAGACACTGCTTGACAGGTGTGTCGGCAACGTTGCTCTTGCTTGCGCTGTGCTATTTCCAGTGCAATCAGTTGCTTTGTTTGCACGTTTCTCTTTTGTGTGCAACTACAAAAGTGACTGGTTTTCAGCATGATGGCAGACGTTCTGCAGTTTCGACACACGTTGGCGAGTGAACTGCCGTATGGTGACTTCAGTGGTCTCTATCAGATTCAGATGCGTTTTCGTGAGCACACATTGCTGTTCCTCAGTGGTAGGTTTCTCGTTTTTCTTCTTTTCTGCATTGTGGTGTTTCGTGTCACAAACGGCAAGGATGCTCAGCACTCAACACACACGTGAGCATTTGCAGTGTTGAACAAAGTGGCGCACGCTCAACTCGGTGCCGCTGGCAGCAATGACACGTGCCCTCTGTCGCCACTGCTGGTGCAATTGAACTGCAATCGATTCTATGATCGGTGACATTGCTTGTTGACAAAATCAATTTGTGAATGGTGATTGCTTGCAAACGACTAAAACATACAAAACTAAAAAAACTGTGTTAAGGTGCACGCGCGTGTGTTTGTGGGATGACAGTGCAAACTGGTACAATGCATTACAGTGTGATCAAATGCACCAATGCCGTGTTGCATATGCACAGTAACGACCTAGGCGCATTATTCGTTTCGTACTGCATGGCAGCCAACAAGAACACCGACTTGCGGCAAAACAATAAACACATAAGGAAACATGCAAAGTTTTTGTAAATGTGAACATTAAGTTAGCGAATGGAGACGTCATCTGTTTGAGCAGCACACTAATGTTCACTGTTAGTGGCAAAACGTTTGGCGGAAACTTCACAAAAAATACCTGATTGAACGATTCGTGACGGCTTTTTTAACGAACATATCATAAACTTGTCTGCAAATTGATTTTTTAATTGAAATTTATGATTCAAGCAGTTTTACTGTGCGTGTCAACCGAGACAAACAAGTTTGAGTGCAATGTGCGTTTTAATAAAGCAACGATAACAAAACGAGCAGTGCACAATAATGGAAGAAACGAAAACGCCGTCAGTGTCGTTGAAGCGGCTCAGTGGCTCCGAGCATTTTGGCATCGTCTCATTTGGTGTGTTGCTGGTGTTGCTTGAGATCCAATTGATTCTGCACAACAGCCCTCTGCCCGTTGCTCTGTTTGTGCCGTTCGTTTGCCTCTCCGCCGCTGCTGGCGTGCGCAGGCGGGCTCGTGCGGCCAAGCAGCCGATGCCGTTCGGGAATGATTGGCCAGGTTGGACAGTTTGGTTTAATGGTTTATTGAGCATACAATATTCGTTTCAGAGACAGAAATTGGCATTCCAGGAGAACTGATCGACTGCTTTTGTATGCGTCGCAACTTTCGGGTGATCGTGCGTCTAGCGAAGTCGCCGAACACCGTCGCTGCTGACGAGCACAAAACCGAGGACATGCACAAAGTGGCTCCAGCCGAACGCAATGATGACACAAACGAACAGCAACAACACACTGCTGCCAGTCGCCAATGGGCACCGTTCACAAATGCAACGTCACCACCGCCAAGCACAATTGAATTGGACGCTGTGGCTGCACGCGACAGCAACAACGAGCTGCAGCGGTGCACTGACGGGCACGACACAGTCGCAGAGGAGTGCTTCGACGAGCGCAACAAGATCATCTCGTCGATCATGGGCGTGCGCGTGTTGGCGTTCTGCTGGGTGTTCATTGCGCACTGTTTCCAAGTGTCCACGCTGAAGATACCACGCGTGACGCACAACGAGTTTGTGCGCCGCTGGACGCTGCAGATCATCACGGCCGGCCCGTTGGCTGTTGAGACATTCTTCATGATGAGTGGCCTGTTGACATGCTGGATTTGGATGCGCAATCAGCGCAAACGAACGCAGCGTGCGTGCAGTGTAGCTGGCAGGTTGATGCTCGATTTGTAGCTTTGTGGTGATCTTCGCAATGTTTGCAGCCCGAAACTGGAAGAACACAATGATGGGCTGGGTTTGCTTGTACGTGCATCGGTTCGTGCGCCTCTGGCCTGCATACATTGTCATCTGGCTGCTCATGCATTTCACACTGCGAGTCGACCGTATGTTATCAACAGTCATATCCATCCAATACTCTTTTTACAGCTAGTTTAGTTCTTTATTCAAACATTTTGTTGCGTTGAACCGATACCGAATGCACATATGCATCTTCGGTCTCACATAAATCCATTCTCCTGCATCTTCCAGTGCTAAAAGGATATCGACACGAGTATGATCTTCGTGTGAATGCCAACGTCACCGAGTGAGTGTGTGTTTCTTTTTTGCAGCCGTTGCTGTTTTTAGTACTGTCAGTTTTACGTGGTTGTCAATGGTTTTTTATGGCTGCACAAAAGTGGTCCAATCAGCTAGCTGCGTACCGTGCGACGTGCACGCACGAGCTCTGGCTGGGCATCACCATGCTGTCGACCATCTGGCCGCACACCAACTGTCGTCCGATCAACTATTTCTGGTACGTCTCGAACGAATGGATCTTCTGCCTGCTGAGTCCGCTCGTGCTCGAGTGGTTCGGTCGGCAGCGGCTGATTGCCGGCCGCATGGTGATGCTCGTGCTCGTTGCTGCCAATCTCGCCGTGTGCGTCTTCGTTGACGCGAACGCACGCAGCCTCCATTCGACTCCAGACAACTGGGTACATCTGCAACAGTTTTTTTTATTCGTCGTATTCATTTTTTATTCATTCAGTCAACGAAACGTTTCAAGCAAAAACAGCTCAAGTTCACGTTCGCAGCTGGCATTCTTTCACCCGGTGTTACACGTGGCGCAGTACATGATCGGCATGCACTTTGGGCAAATCATGTTCGCGCGCTGCTATCAACGAACCGAACTCGACATTCAACAACGGCGTGTACCTCGTTCAAGGCTGCGAAAAATTAGCTGCAGCCTATTAAATGTGTTAGGTAAACGAAACAATCGGCAGTTTGGTCAACATGTACAGCGCGCTATTCGCGTGTAAAACGTCAGATCAACGTTCAGCGTGGTCACTTTGCCTGGTGGGCGTTGTGGTGCCCGTCTATGGGCGCTACTACGCGTTCGTTGACTGGCTGCCGACGTGGATGACGAGCAACGGCACCTACTTGACGTATTCGAATGTGTTCAGCTTGCTGCACGAGCCTGTGTTCGTGTACACGGTTGGCTGGCTGATCGCACAGTGCCACTGCGGACACGCCCGCTGGCTGAACGCAGTGCTCGGCAGCCGCTGGTGGACGCCGGTGGCACGCACCACCTATGCGCTCTACCTCGTCCATCTGCCCATAGTGATCCTCGTTGGCGACCAGTTCTTCCTGTGGCTCGCGCCGCCGCCTCTCTGGGAGGCGCTCGTATTCATATTCAGCAGTTTATTCCTTTCGATTGTGATGGCAACACTCGTTTCGCTCACGATTGAGCAGCCACTGTTGAACTTGGAGACAATGCTCATGCGCTCACTGCGACCGTGATTTACATACAAGTGGCGTTGTGCAATTGACGCTACAGCACGACCGAATAAATAGCGCACTCCTTGTATTTTCCATCAAGATTAGTTGCAGACTAGGAGTTGTCTTTTTCAAGAATGCCAACATAATTCCCACAAGTTCGGAAAAATGCCCGAAGGGCATGAAAAAGACCCAAATATTATTTCAGAATGACACAGATAGAAAAGTGTGACACAAGGATTTTCACAAGATCAAACATTTTATGAAACGTGTGTGAACTGGAAAGTTACAAACTGAAATAATATTTACGCCAATATCTTTTTTGTCATTCTCAAGGAAGGCACAATCTCTGTACGAATTTTATCTCACTTCATTTGATGCTGCAAAAAATCATTTGCTGCTGTGAACATGCTCTTTTTATTTGTGAATACTGTATCAACTGATTTGCTTAATTTGGTGTTTGCGGGATGAACCCTTTTACGATGAGTGCGGTCACAACCGGAGCCAGTGCCTTGAAATGACAAAAATATATTGACGTAAATATTATTTCAGTTTGTAACTTTCCAGTTCACACACGTTTCATAAAATGTTTGATCTTGTGAAAATCCTTGTGTCACACTTTTCTATCTGTGTCATTCTGAAATAATATTTGGGTCTTTTTCATGCCCTTCGGGCATTTTTCTGAACTTGTCTTTTTCTTTTATATCTCAAAGAGTTTATAGGGTTTTAGCCTATGTTTTAGCCTATCAGACGCAGCATAGTCGACTGCAATGGTTTCTGTTGCATTTGTACTCAGAGCAAGGATTTTTAGGAGCAAACCCTTCCGTAGACCCTTTTCAACCCAGGCACGGGTTAATATCAGTTTTTCGCTAGTTTTTTGCTATTTTGCACCTAAACTATAGCCTCTCAGACGCAGCATAGTTGACTACAATGGTTTCCGTTGCATTTGTAATCAGAACAACGTTTTTTAGGAGGAAAACCTTCACGGGGACCCTTGTCAACCCAGGCACAGGTTAATATCCGCTTTTTGTTATTTGGCACCTAAACTATAGCCTATCAGACGCAGCATAGTCGATTACATGGATACCGTGGAATTTGAAATCAGAACAACGTTTTTTAGGAGGAAACCCTTCCGGGGACCCTTTTTATACCAGGCACGGGTAAAAACAGTACCTTTTTCAACCCCGGCACAGGTAAAAACCAATGTTTCACAATTCGGCACTTAGCCTATCAGCCGCAGCATAGTCGATTACATGGATACCGTGGAATTTGAAATCAGAACAACGTTTTTTAGGAGGAAACCCTTTACGGGGACCCTTTTTATACCAGGCACGGGTAAAAGCAGTACCCTTTTCAACCCCGGCACAGGTAAAAAACAATGTTTCACAATTCGGCACTTAGCCTATCAGACGCAGCATGGTCGATTACATGAATACCGTGGAATATGAAATTAGGACAACGATTTTTACCAGGAAACCCCTTAACGGGCACTCTTTTTATACCCGGCACGGGTAAAAACCGTTTTTTCACAATTCGGCACCTAGCCTATCAGACGCAGCATGGTCGATTACATAGGATACCGTACAATTTGGAATTCGAATTTGAACACAACTTTAGATTTTTTGTGGACACCGAAACGGTCGACAACAGCAACAACAACGACAACAACGACAACAACAACAACCTGAATTTTTTTCGGTTTTTTTTGTTCTCTAAAATCACAGAAGCAACTGATGTTTAATTTTTTGGTTTGGATGGATAGGGTATCGGGCCACCTTAGCACAGCAAATAGCATTTCTTGGTTTAGTCATTTATCATGAATGTTATGGTCGATTGAAATTTCAAAATATTCGCAATGAGCTTTCTGAAATAATATTGTGGGACTGCGCTGCCGCGCGTCCCACGAATCGTGTGTGCAATGGACAAAGAACGAACAGAATAGCACGAAGAATTAATTAGTTAAAAACTCATCAAATATGACACACAATTGGGTTCTGAACGTCTTTTATTCTTTCAATGAAACGTCCTGCGCGGCCATTGCATCCTGAAAAAAGCTGCCATGTTTACTTCGCCATTTCATGCAAATCACATATTTTGGTTTTTGCGGCGACTGAAAAGAGCTGGATTAAGAGCACGTGACAGAGCAACGGAACTGTCAGCATTACTGACTTTTATTCGCAATAAAAATAAAAACGTAATCAGAAATATTGAATCATGTGCAGAAGTATGACCTATTTTTTTCAAACGTGTCCCACTGAAATGACGTCATGTGTTGCAAAACATGCGCTTGTCGTTCACAGCAAACCAGACTTTCCGTTTTAGCCAATTTCATCTCGTAAACAAATGGTGAATGTCGAATCAGTCACACCAAACTGAAGTTTTAGGGCCTATACTTTAACAAACGGGCGTTTTAAAGCAAATGACGTCATTTTAGTCCGGACACGTTTGAATAAATCCATACATTGTACATCAAAGAGAAAGAGTATGCGGCAAATTATATGGCAAATCAAACGACACACACTTCTAATAAAAATTTTGAATGGAATGAATGATTCAGATTGAGTCAGATAGAAAAGTGTGACACAAGGATTGTTCAAGACATGCATTCATAGGCAGTGTGGAAAAAATATGGGTACAAACGTAGAAATAATATTTGCGCCAAGCCGCCAATATATTTTTGTTATTGTCAAGGAGCAAAAATTATTTCCGTTTCTACCCATATTTTTTCGACACTTCTTATGAATGGCATGGTCTTGAATAATCCTTGTGTCACACTTTCCATCTGCCGCAATCTGAAATATTATTTGGCTTTTTTATGCCCTCCGACCTTGTGAACAATCAGCTACAAAACGATAACGGTTCGTGTTCTGACGGTGCCTTTCAGAACTGCTGACCGTGTTCCAAGTGCACATCAACGCGATGCAACGACTGTTGACTGTCACTGATGACCACGCCGGAGTCGCGGCTTTTAGTCGAGCCGGCGCTAGTGCCCGGCCGTGGCTTGTGCCCAACGGACTCACTGAACGCTGCCATCACATCGCAGTCACCGGCGTCATCGCTCGACAACGAATCGAAATTGTCGACCAGCGAGTTGGCGCTGCCGTGCGCGTGGCCGCTTGCTGCTTGCTGCAGCTTGTGGCGCTGCTTCGAGCGCAACAGCGTGCCACGACGGATGCTCAATGCGGCGCACGTGGAGGAGGGCGGTCGCGGGGGCGCGCTGCTCTGCTCGGGCACACACTCCTGTGCACAGTGGACACTTGCACGCACACTTCACTTACGACGCACTTTGAACATTGTAGTTCAATGCTCTGCATTATTAGGCCACTGCCGACAAAAACTGCACAAATCACGCACAACTGCGCAAACCATACCTCCTCAAGCACCGTGTCGCAGAGCTCAATGTTCGCTAGTGCGCTCCTTTGCGGCTCATCATTGTCACCTCGAATCGACATCAGTTCATCTTCGTCGCAGTGGGCAACGTCTAAAAAACAAAGTGCATTATTCTTTGCAACAAAGTGTCTCCAAGTGTCGCTCACGTCTTCGCCGACGATGACGCGTCACGCGATGCTTGTCTGCTGCTGAGCTCGGCTGGAACAGGGGCATCGTGTGGTTGCGACCCTGTGAAAACGATGCGGCAACTTGATTTGCGTTCATTCAAGGACATGTGTCACAAGAACAGCCTCTGTTAGGCAGCAAACGATTTCGCAAAACGTGACAGCAAACCTGTTCAATGAACGCCTGAGCCGGATCGTCGTCGTGCGCAGCAATTTGCGGTGCCTTTGCTGCTTGCCCACTGGTTGCTGTGTGCGGCCGCTCCAACGCATGTTTTGCAGTGTCCACCATCTGCGAGCACTTCAAAAAGTACAATATCTGTTTTGTCCATTGACAATGGCTGTAGCAGGCGAAGACGCTCGCTTCGCTTGTAACATTTGTACAACAGCCAAGTCACTAACACTTGTTTTCGAACGTCTCGTGATCACGTGAATTGAACAAAAACTGCATTACCCGAACCGGCTCCAGTGAGTCCGTCAGTGCGTAAACGTTTCTCAACGCTGGCTCAAATTGCGGCACACGGTCAGTCACATCGTCACGGGTATCTTCTTTCGAACTGTTGCATTTGTTCATCAGTGGTTCGTCGTCTTTTTGCATTGCATCATTCGATTGGGGACTACTGCCGAGCAGTGCCTCTATTTCATCTTCAACGTTCCTCTTGTCATCTTGGACTCGTTCAACTTTTATTGGACCAGTTTTTTTGACAGCTGAAAACATTTCGGAACAAGCATTGGTCACCGAGAGAAAGAGAAGAAGCATTCCTGCTTTGCCCGACCAACCGGAAAACGATTGTCTGCTCGAGCTCTGCGACGATGGTCGCCCAGTTGCATTTGCTGAGTTGCTCCGTTGCGCGGTGTTGCTTTCGGCGGCAAACTGTGTTTGAGTCGATGACTGTCCGTTCTCGCAGTGCTCCGTGCCACCGGACACCGGTGACGTCGGTGAATCGGCGGTGTTGCGCCGGCAGAGCACGGCCAGTGGCGCTGTGGCGGCTGTGTGCCCAGTGAGCGCTGCCTGCTGTTGCTCTTTCAATCGCCCGATTTCGACGTCCCGCTGGAGCACTTGTTGCTCGAGCGTTTTTATTTGCTGCCGCTGATCGGACAACTGCGACGTGAGCTCAATGATCACGTGACTCCGAGCGCGCTGCACTCCGCCGCCGACGCTGACGCTGCAAATGTAACAGTGCGCGCTTGCCCTCGCTCAAAAGCAACTGCACACACTTTCTTGCTAAAAACAATCAATAATCAGCTTTTGTGGTTGGAAAAAACCTGAACGGCGCTGCTGTTGTGTGCGGTGTTTCGGTTGATGAACTTCTGATCAATGTGTTGAGCTTGGATGCATTTGGCATTGACACGCACCGAAGTGCTTCTGCAAAATTCACTAACTCTCTTGCAGTTATGAGACGCAAAATAATTCTTTCACCGTCTCGCTACCAACCTTCCAGCTGTGTGTTTAGTTTCGTTGTGGTCTTCAGCTGGTTTTGAAGCTTTTGCAGTTGGTCGCCCAGTTGGTGCATGTTGCGGTCAAATTCACGTTGCATTTGCGTCATTTCTTCTCGAAGCCGCTTGTTCTGCAAACAGTTTTGTCAGCAGTGCAACAAGAGCAGTATATTGCACAGAAGCTAGACGCAAATGTGTACCGCATTTTCAAGTTCCTGTTCGTGATTTTTGGTGCCAGCTTCATTCACGTTGGTCTCAGTCATTAACGATTCATCTTTTTTGTTTGTGTTTGTACTAAATCGACAGCTGTTCTGGGCGGTGCCAATCGACTGTATCCTTGGAGGTACTGGCACCTACAATTGCACAGCATGTGTGTTTTTATTGCCGAACTACACTGTACATTGCAATCGTTTTTATTGTTGTTGTTGTTGTTGGAATTTTTAGGCAATGTTTTTAGCGAGGGCTAACCCAGAGAAGCGTACAGAGCGCCATTGAGTAGAGTGCCCATCGAGTTTTCCTCTGTCATTAAGTGCCTATACACCCCTCGGCGGGCTCGATCCCCCGAGCGCACAGACTGTAGTCTAACGCACTACCACCAGGCCACGAGGGTGATTGTCCTTTTTGAACTTTTTGTGGGCACTTACTTCAGGTCGATCTGAAAGCTGTTGCCGTAACCAAGTGACTTCCTCGGCAAGATCGATGTTGCGAAGTTCCAAACTGGTCAGCTGGAAAATGGCACAGTAACCATTCAGTCCCTTTATCTTCGCGCTTTCATATTACGGAGTGCATGTTGGATCGAGCACTTGGGCGCAACTGCATTGATTACCTCTCGTTCAAGTGTTCTCACTCGACTGTCAGCATCGTTTGCTCGTCTGTCAGCAATTTCGAGTGCCTCTCTCAGTTGTTGAGTTTTGCGATCTTGCGAATTCCTGGATCCACGCGAGGTCGCCGAATGGGTCTAAAAAAGCAGAACTTGCGTGGTAAATAAAATAACAACGGCAACTGTAGTCATTTGGAAACTCTAGCGTACAGTTTTGCGCACTCGCTCAGAAACAGCGTTTATCATTCTGCTGCCCGCACTACCCGGATTCCGAGCCCTGTTCCGACTGAAAAAAAGTATTGTGTTAAAACGTCGGCACTTTTTTGTTTTTGCAAAAAAAATTCTGCGTCACTTTACATGCGATGTTCATCGCGTTGGTTGAGGTGGATCTCTCGAACTTGCGAACGGCTAGCACCAGTTCCCATTCTTGAACAAAAATTGTCACCGGATTAAACGATTATTTTTCGTACGCATTTTGTGCTGAAAATAATGGTCAAACAAACGGTGTACAGTCCATCTGAATAATATATGACTACATGTACATAATACATGTATTGTGGATTTAAAATGACGTCATTTGCTTTAAAAACGCCTGCTTGTCAAATGTCAGTTTGGAGTGACTGATTCGACATTCACCATTTGTTTACGGAAAGAAATCGGCTAAACGGAAAGTCTGGTTTGCTGTGAACAGCAAGCGCATGTTTGGCGGCACATGACGTTATTTCAGTGGGACACGTTTAAAAAAATAGGTCATACAATGTATATACAAACTCCGCCTCCACAGCAATGCCTGCAAAGAATGCATGCATCAACTGCACGTGTGTGCAACCAACCAATCAGCTACATAGTTGTATATGTTAGCCAGATGGACTGTCAGAGTCAGTCAGTCAGTTTTATTCTGCAGTGCACAACATAAGAAGTGTAAGACACCATGAGTGGGCAAGCCAATAAACAAAAAATTCGTAAAGCTTTAGGTTTTGACAACATAAATTGTCCTCGAAAGTTCTGATGTTGCAGTTCGAACAAGTTCAGAGGATGAAAAATTCAACGTCTCATCCTTTACGTGAGATTCGTCTAGCATTTTTCCTGTTTTCGTTGGTAAGGTCGCACTAAATCGATTCGAACGCTCTGCTTAAAAAAAGCAATCAGCAGACGTGCAAATAACAGCTGATAATGACTGATAGCTAATGAAAGCACGCAAAGCAGACACGGGCTGACACGAGAACGATGCGCGAAGCTGAGCGGTGTCAGCAACGAACAGGAGAACAGCAGACACCAAGCACATGAGTAACGCAGGAATTGTGGCAAAAGCAAGACAGTGCGAGAGTTATGAGGGCCAATAAAAAAGTGTCGACGGGCGCCTTGGTTCGATGTAGCACTGACGCATGCGCGTGGTTGTCATGGCAATCACGCTGGCAACTGAACTGTGTGCAGCTCGCGCAACACAACCAGCCCATGCGTTGCTTGCGCTTCATGCTTTAGCTTCAGCGGGTAGGCTGCCCCTTGCGACAACAATGTCACTACCATGCAGAACGTCAAAACGTCTATTCCAATCTTTGAAACCATGCTCTTAAAGCCATTAGAGACGTTGATTACACTTGGAAAACGATGGAGTGCCACTGCGCATAGACAACTGGCACTGCGTTCTCGGTTATCCCTCTTGTTACCCAAACACCCACAAATTTACGAATATGGTACTGTGTATAGTGTGTACGTCCTCGCATACGTGCGTTTTTGTGAATTTGTTTTGCAAAGTTGACTTCGGTTTTTCTTTTCTCATTCAACATTGTGCCAGTGGTAGTGGCAGCCAGGGTGTTTCCTCCCACCCCCAAAATTTTTTGTTGCGATTTCAGGCGCTGAAACCGTGACAGAAGGGGGTTTTTCGGGTACGCTGAGTTCAAAAATCTTATTTACAAGTTTGCCCGACGCTTCAAAACGCGTATGCCATGGGGATGAGGAGGGAAAATTCCTTGATAATCAATTTTAAATGAAAAAACGCATCACAAGGAACTTGAAATCCTATTACAAATACAAATCGAGATCGCTGAGTACGAATATGACGTTTATTTTGCCACACGAATTACCCCGCGCCCTAAAAACGGCCTCTATAGGGACGGAAAGGGAAAAAATTGAAAAAATCGGAAACTAGCCAAAAAAAATTTGAAAACTAAGCCATAAACACAAATCGAGGTCGCTGAGTCCGAATATGACGTTTATTTTGCCATACGAAATACTCCGCGCCCTAAAAACGGCCTCTATAGGGACGGAAAAGGGAAAAATTAAAAAAAATTGGAAACCAGCCAAAAAAATCTGAAAACTAAGCCATAAACACAAATCGAGGTCGCTGAGTCCGAATATGACGTTTATTTTAACATACGAATTACTCCGCACCCTAAAAACAGCCTCTATAGAAACGGAAAGGAAAAAAATTAAAAAAATCGAAAACTAGTCAAAAAAAATTTGAAAACTAAGCCATAAACACAAATCGAGATCGCTGAGTCCGAATATGACGTTTATTTTAACATACGAATTACTCCGCACCCTAAAAACAGCCTCTATAGGGACGGAAAGGAAAAAATTGAAAAAATTGGAAAACTAGTCAAAAAAATTTCAAAACCAAGCAATAAACACAAATCGAGGTCGCTGAGTTCGAATATGACGTTTATTTTGTTATACGAATTACTCCGCACCTTAAAAGCGGGCTCTATAGGGACGGAAAAGGAAAAAATTAAAAAAATCGGAAACTAGTCAAAAAATTGAAAACTAAGCTATAAACACAAATCGTGGTCGCTGAGTCCGAACGTTTATTTTGCCATACGGATTACTCTGGCTCAGTTTTCAGATTTTTTTACTAGTTTCCGACTTTTTAATTTTTACCTTTTCCGTCCCTATAGAGGTTGTTTTTAGGGTGCGGAGTAAATCGCATGTCAAAATAAACGTCATATTCGGACTCAGCGACCTCGATTTGTGTTTATGGCTTAGTTTTCAATTTTTTCGACTAGTTTCCGATTTTTTCAATTTTTTTCTTTTTCCGTCCCTATTGAAGCTGTTTTTAGAGTGCGGAGTAATTCGTATGTCAAAATAAACGTCATATTCGGACTCAGCGACCTCGATTTGTGTTTATCGCTTAGTTTTGAATTTTTTTTTACTAGTTTCCGATTTTTTTTAAATTTTTCTCCTTTGCGTCCCTATAAAAGCCGTTTTTAGGGTGCGGAGTAATTCGTATGTTAAAATAAACGTCATATTCGGACTCAGCAACCCCGATTTGTGTTTATGGCTTAGTTTTCAATTTTTTTGTCTAATTTCCGATTTTTTCAATTTTTTTCCCTTTCTGTCCCTATAGAGGCCGTTTTTAGGGCGCGGAGTAATTTGTATGGCAAAATAACTGTCATATTCGGACTCAGCGACCTCGATTTGTGTTTATGGCTTAGTTTTCAGATTTTTTTTGGCTAGTTTCCGATTTTTTCAATTTTTCCCTCTTTCCGTCCCTATAAAAGCCGTTTTTAGGGCGCGGAGTACTTCGTATAAAAAAATAAACGTCATATTCGGACTCAGCAATCTCGATTTGTATTTGTAACAAGATTTCAGGTTCCTTGTGATGCGTTTTTTCATTTAAAATTGATTATCAAGGAATTTTCCCTCCTCATCCCCATGGCATACGCGTTTAGGGCACAGTAGAAGCGTCGGGCAAACTTGTAAATAAGATTTTTGAACTCAGCGTACCCGAAAACCCCCCTTCTGTCACGGTTTCAGCCCCTGAAATAGTAACAAAAAATTTTGGGGGTGGGAGGAAACACCCTGGTGGCAGCCTGCCAGTTCCTGAGAAACGAAAACAGAGGAAATTCTATTAAATTTTGTTAATTGCAATAATGAAAAAGATGACTTGATATTTATTTTTGTTCAAACAAAAGCACAATTTTTAAAATCGTGAAAAGCAAAACGAAAACGTCAATCAAACAGAAAGCCCTTCTATTGCGTGTAAGCACGGATATGTGATATTTGCGAAAAGAGAATGAATGCAACGTCTGAGAGCACGTTTCATGCCCATATAATGGTGACCGAAAACAACGCCGACCAAAACATTACGAAAACTACTGAATCAAACTGCCGCGATGGCTGGAGTTCAAATCTTTTAAAAGAATTTATAGTCGGGCTTCTGAGGCAAATTTTTTTTTCATTAAAAATACATATGCTGTTTGCAAGTCCGTTTGGTTCGCAGACAGACGCTATTTATAATTGTTAGAATTCGCGCATTGCTTCGATGGATTATTGTGGATTTACGTGTCCGGACTAACGTGACGTCATTTTATTTAAAAACGCCCGTTTGTCAAAGTACAGGCACTAAAATTTCAGTTTGGTGTGACTGATTCGACATTCACCATTTGTTTACGGGAAGAAATCAGCTAAACGGATAGTCTGGTTTGCTGTGAACGACAAGCGCATGTTTTGTGGCACATGACGTCATTTCAGTGGGACACGTTAAAAAAATTAGGCCATAGATGCATGATTACAGTACCCATTGGATAAGTTGACCAGAGTAATAAAAACAAAACAACACAAAAAATTGCACAGCTTCATCTTTTAATCACAGTCACCCGTAAAGCTACATAATTTACCCCGTTGGGAACAGGAGCCAACATTAACAGATTCACATTTTCATTTTATTGAAAAGGCGTGACTTAGGTAAAGCGTCATTCATGGACGTTGAAGCACGCGCGTCGCTTCACTCAGCGTCACAACAAAAGGGTTGTTGATTCGCTTTGATGAGTGACAATGTGCAACTGTGTGATTGTAATTGCGTGTTGAATGTGTTCAATCATTGCCAGACGGGCACATGACGGTACCCCCTCCCCCCACTTCCCTCATCTTCGGTACTGGTCGACTGTTGTAGTCTGCAGTGTTTTTAAATAAAAACCAGTTTAAAAAAATTAAAATGCTAATTTAGAAAAAATCAAACCTTTTACCCCAATGCTTTGAAAAAACATGGGTCCAAATGGGGTGGGGGTGTATTCACTTTTGAACAATTTATAGTGTGCCACAAAACTAACTACCCCTAATGAGCGCTATTTCTATCTAAAATAGTTAATAATATCTTTTGAATAAAAAGTGACTGGATAATTATAGCAAAACGTCAAAATTGAGGCACAATAATTGAGCCCACATGTTGCAAATTAACTGATGGAAGATAATCGTTGAGTTAAATGCGCCAACAACATGCACTATAAAATCAAACATGGATTGTTAAAAATTATCACTATTAAAAATCATCGAATTCAACTCCAGCCAGCTGCTAACCAACCCCTTCTTATCATGGCGATTATCATCATCATCGTTGCCGATTATCATGATCACCGCTGTGATGCGACTAGACCTGAACAAGCCATTGACATGGCATTCCCGACGCGGCCACAACAGCAGGATTCGACACCGACTTTGAAAGCCCAAGATAAGTCTAAGCCTAAACCGATAAAAGTGCATAGTGGCCAACGGGCGTAGTGTCCAAGCAAAATGCTTTGTCATAGTGGCCACGACTTATAGCAGAGTGGCCAACACCTAGACGAGTGTCTAAAACATAGTGCATAGTGGCCAATATGGCCAATACAGGGTCTCAAATAAAGCTGGGTGATTCAGAAGTTATGATTTTACACTAACATGCAGACCTTTTAAACTTTTGCTGTATTGCCTGCTATAGTTATATTCTCATATTTTGCGCTTTTAATGCATCTGATGCGTGTATTGACATTTGTTATGCGTAGTTATATCATGCGGATGCGCGAGCGAGCGCCAGCGAGCGGACAGCGCATCACGCATTATATGGCTGAATATGGACCTGCGCGGGTTTTCAAAATTTACGCGTTGTCCTACAGCAACGAACATACATGCTGGAAACTTGTTACTGTGCACACGAAGAGACCTGTAGTGGTTGCTAACTGTGCCGAAGAGAAAATTCCACCAGACTTCTTTACGTCCGTTGTAGACACGAAAAACCTATTCTGAAATCTTGGTTACTTATTCTTGTTTCTCCTTTTTTTTCAGCTATGTCATCAAGATGTGTTCGCACTTTCAATTTTTAACTGGGGCATTTTCATAGCCGAACAAAAACGTTTCGTGGGGTAATTCCACCCGGAGATTTTGAAAATTGGGTTAATTTTTTTGCCCAGACCATGTTTTTGGGTGAAAAATTGGGCATTTTTAAAAGTTCGCAGGGTTTTCACCGGGTTTTAAGTGTTCGCCCTTTCAATTTTTGTCTAAAGTTGTTCCATAACCGAATAAAAAAGTTTCCTGGGGTAATTTCATCTGCAGATTTTGAAAATCTAGCTACTTTTTTGCTCCAACCTTTTTTTGGGTAAAAAATTGGGCATTTTTAAAGGTTCGTAGGTTTTGACCTGGTTACATGTGTTCGCGCTTTCAATTTTTACTTGCGGCATTTTCACAGTCGAACAAAAATCTTTCCTGGGGTAATTCCATCCGGAGATTTTGGAAATTAAGTTAATTTTTTGCCCTGAGCATCTCTAGATACTGAATCGTGACGATTTCGGGCGAATCAGCCGTGAAAATTGGCGAAATCGGTCCAGAAATGAAAAACAAGAAAACAAAGTTTTCCAGGGTAATTCAATGCGCTGATCGCGGATTTTTGGTTAGTTTTTTTATGTGAGCAACTCTATACACTGAATCGTGACGATTTCGGCCGAATCGGCCGTGGAAATTGGCGAAATCGGTCCAGAAATGAAAAACAAGAAAACGAAGTTTTCCAGGGTAATTCAATGCGCTGATCACGGATTTTGGGTTAGTTTTTTTATGTGAGCAACTCTATACACTGAATCGTGACGATTTCGGCCGAATCGGCCGTGGAAATTGGCGAAATCGGTCCAGAAATGAAAAACAAGAAAACGAAGTTTTCCAGGGTAATTCAATGCGCTGATCACGGATTTTGGGTTAGTTTTTTTATGTGAGCAACTCTATACATTGAATCGTGACGATTTCGGCCGAATCGGCCGTGGAAAGTGGCGAAATCGGTCCAGAAATGAAAAACAAGAAAACGAAGTTTTCCAGGGTAATTCAATGCGCTGATCACGGATTTTGGGTTAGTTTTTTTATGTGAGCAACTCTATACACTGAATCGTGACGATTTCGGCCGAATCGGCCGTGGAAATTGGCGAAATCGGTCCAGAAATGAAAAACAAGAAAACGAAGTTTTCCAGGGTAATTCAATGCGCTGATCACGGATTTTGGGTTAGTTTTTTTATGTGAGCAACTCTATACATTGAATCGTGACGATTTCGGCCGAATCGGCCGTGGAAAGTGCGAAATCGGTCCAGAAATGAAAAACAAGAAAACGAAGTTTTCCAGGGTAATTCAATGCGCTGATCACGGATTTTGGGTTAGTTTTTTTTATGTGAGCAACTCTATACACTGAATCGTGACGATTTCGGCCGAATCGGCCGTGGAAATTGGCGAAATCGGTCCAGAAATGAAAAACAAGAAAACGAAGTTTTCCAAGGTAATTCAATGCGCTGATCACGGATTTTGGGTTAGTTTTTTTTATGTGAGCAACTCTATGCATTGAATCGTGACGATTTCGGCCGAATCGGCCGTGGAAATCGGCGAAATCGGTCCAGAAAAGAAAAACAAGAAAACGGTGTTTTCCAGGGTAATTCAATGCGCTGATCACGGATTTTGGGTTAGTTTTTTATGTCAGCAACTCTAGATACTGAATCGTGACGATTTCGGCCGAATCGGCCGTGGAAATTGGCGAAATCAGTCCAGAAATGAACAACAAGAAAACGGTGTTTTCCATGGTAATTCAATGCACTGATCACGGAATTTGGGTTAGTTTTTTTATGTGAGCAACTCTATGTACGGAATCGTGACGATTTCGGGCGAATCGTCCGTGGAAATTGGCGAAATCGGTCCAGAAATGAAAAACAGGAAAACGGTGTTTTCCAGGGTAATTCAATGCGCTGATCACGGATTTTGGATTAGTTTTCTTGTGTGAGCACCTCTACATACTGAATCGTGACGATGTCGGGCGAATCGGCCGTGGAATTTAGTGAAACCGTCCAAGAAATGAAAAACAAGAAATCGGTATTTTCCATGGTAATTCATTGCGCCGATCACGGCTTTTGGGTCAGTTTTCTTATGTGAGCAATTCTAGGTACTGAATCGTGACGATTTTGGGCGAATCGGCCGTAGAAATAGCATAGGCGAAATTGGCCTAAAAACGAAAAATGAAAACCTGAGTTGTCCGGGATTTAGAAGAATGTGTGACCAACGTATTGTGATTTTGGTCCGACCTTCGGGGCTCATGTAAAAGTCAGAATATTATCTAAAAATGCGGGAGACGCATATAAAAGGAGGAATATGTCTTTGTGTAAGCAGTGAGAGACTTGGCTCGACAACTCTTTTCTAGTCTCTGATGTGGTACACACGGATACAAGTACATAAGAGCCATATTTTTGCGCCGTTTATTCATTATTTCGGTTGCACATGTACTTTGTAGACAATTGAAACTTTAACATTTGCAGTACAGTACGGCCGAATAAATTAGGCAGTCCATCAAGGCGGGATCAGTCGCAGACTAGGAGTTGTCTTTTTCAAAAATGCCAACATAATTCCCAATCATGTGTGCAAGGGAGAAAGAATGCACAGAATAGCGCGGATAATCCATTGGTTTTCAAAAATTGGTCAAATTAGGCACGCAGTTTGGTTTCTGAAGATCTTTTTTCTTTCATCCAAAATTCGCGCGCTCCTTGAACCCTGAAAAAAGCTGCCATGTTTAATCGGCCATACCGTATTTCGGGCATTTAACGACCACTAAAACCACTAAAATAACGATCAGACTTCGGATCACTGATACTGGTTTGTCCAGGACAAAGTGTATCGCAGAGGCATTGGGGAACGCAAAGTCTCCTTCTGTGGTAAAGGCAACGACTCACGGGACTGTGTGTTTTGCAAGCTATGATTTTTCTGTTTTTGCACAGAATTTACAGAATTTCGCACATGGTGTGATTTTAGACTAAACTGAAGAGGACAATTAAAAATAAGTTTAAAGTTTTTACGCTTTTCAGTAAAACAAACGCGACGCAAAAATATAGCTTTTATGTACTTGTATCCGTGTGTACCACATCAGAGACTAGAAAAGAGTTGTCGAGCCAAGTCTCTCACTGCTTACACAAAGCCATATTCCTCCTTTTATATGCGTCTCCCGCATTTTTAGATAATTGTATTATAGTACCGTTTTGATTTTGATTGGATTAGGACTTATTTAGGTGGGATACTGTATTGTGAATTTATTCAAACGTGTCCAGACTAAAATGACGTCATTTGCTTTAAAAACGCCCATTTGTCAAAGTGCAAGCACAAAAACGTCAGTTTGGTGTGACTGATTAGACATTCACCATTTGTTTACGGGAAGAAATGGGCTAAACGGAAAGTCTGGTCTGGTTTGCTGTGAACAGCAAGCAAGCGCATGTTTGACGGCACATGACGTCATTTCAGTGGGACAAGTTTAAAAAATAAGTAATACCTATATTTCATACTATTATCTTTTTGTGCTAAGGAGGCAGAGGGATGTATGGAAAAACCGCACAGTTGAAACCTGCGTAGCTTTCGCGTCCGAATGTGTAGTTCGAATATGAAATAATATAATTTTATTTTGTGAGGCAAGATTCTGCTTAATTTTTTAATTTCTTGCACGAATCTACCGTCAGAATACAGGGTGAGCCAAAAAAAGGTTCCAATTCTAAAATGCTCTCACTGGCTTGTGCTGAGGTGTTTCGAGCTGAAAATTGGAACACTACTAGAAAACAGTTGGAGGTTTTTCTGACCAAATTTTCGTCATGGTATGTTGCCCCTACCACTCACTACAGCAGAATATCTGGAAAACATGAAAAATCGACAAATGTTGTGAAATGCAGAGGGTTGGTTTAGCTGCAACAAAGATCAAATGATAAACGTTGGTGAAACCCGAATGTTCACAACACAAAAAAAGATGAAAAAAGCAATAGTAGTAGTGTAGTAACAGTAGTGTAGTAATGTAGTGTAATAGCTGTAGTGAGTGATAGGGGCAACATACCATGACCAAAAATTGATCAGAAAAAACCTCCAACTGTTTTCTAATAGTGTTCTAATTTTCAGCTCGAAACACCTCAGCACAAGCCAGTGATAGCATTTTAGAATTGGAACCTTTTTGGCTCACCCTGTATGTAAAGTTTTGCTGATTTCAATGTGCCGACAGCCATGAAACCTTTTCTCCATATGTGCGTGCAAACGCATATTGGGCCACGTTTAATAAGAAAGATAACACCTGCGCGCGGGAACGCACGTCGACGGACGGTCGCACAGTTGGTATAAATAAATACGTGACGCGACGTGCCGTGCCGTGTAATTTTGGGAACAAACCTAAAAAGCCGTACGTCAACATACCAAAATATATTTGTTGTCAGTGTCAGTGATATATTTATTGCCTAAAAATGCGGAAGACGCATATAAAAAGTAGAATATGGATTTGTGCAAGCAGTGAGAAACACACTGTCATGATAAGGATTATCATGATCCCCCTGTGAATGCGACTCAACCGGACAGTTTTCCCGACGCGCAACAAGAGCAGGATTCGACAGCGATTTTGAAAGCCTAAGCCTAAGCCTAAGCCTAAGCCTAAGCCTAAGCCTAAGCCTAAGCCTAAGCCTAAGCCTAAGCCTAAGCCTAAGCCTAAGCCTAAGCCTAAGCCTAAGCCTAAGCCTAAGCCTAAGCCTAAGCCTAAGCCTAAGCCTAAGCCTAAGCCTAAGCCTAAGCCTAAGCCTAAGCCTAAGCCTAAGCCTAAGCCTAAGCCTAAGCCTAAGCCTAAGCCTAAGCCTAAGCCTAAGCCTAAGCCTAAGCCTAAGCCTAAGCCTAAGCCTAAGCCTAAGCCTAAGCCTAAGCCTAAGCCTAAGCCTAAGCCTAAGCCTAAGCCTAAGCCTAAGCCTAAGCCTAAGCCTAAGCCTAAGCCTAAGCCTAAGCCTAAGCCTAAGCCTAAGCCTAAGCCTAAGCCTAAGCCTAAGCCTAAGCCTAAGCCTAAGCCTAAGCCTAAGCCTAAGCCTAAGCCTAAGCCTAAGCCTAAGCCTAAGCCTAAGCCTAAGCCTAAGCCTAAGCCTAAGCCTAAGCCTAAGCCTAAGCCTAAGCCTAAGCCTAAGCCTAAGCCTAAGCCTAAGCCTAAGCCTAAGCCTAAGCCTAAGCCTAAGCCTAAGCCTAAGCCTAAGCCTAAGCCTAAGCCTAAGCCTAAGCCTAAGCCTAAGCCTAAGCCTAAGCCTAAGCCTAAGCCTAAGCCTAAGCCTAAGCCTAAGCCTAAGCCTAAGCCTAAGCCTAAGCCTAAGCCTAAGCCTAAGCCTAAGCCTAAGCCTAAGCCTAAGCCTAAGCCTAAGCCTAAGCCTAAGCCTAAGCCTAAGCCTAAGCCTAAGCCTAAGCCTAAGCCTAAGCCTAAGCCTAAGCCTAAGCCTAAGCCTAAGCCTAAGCCTAAGCCTAAGCCTAAGCCTAAGCCTAAGCCTAAGCCTAAGCCTAAGCCTAAGCCTAAGCCTAAGCCTAAGCCTAAGCCTAAGCCTAAGCCTAAGCCTAAGCCTAAGCCTAAGCCTAAGCCTAAGCCTAAGCCTAAGCCTAAGCCTAAGCCTAAGCCTAAGCCTAAGCCTAAGCCTAAGCCTAAGCCTAAGCCTAAGCCTAAGCCTAAGCCTAAGCCTAAGCCTAAGCCTAAGCCTAAGCCTAAGCCTAAGCCTAAGCCTAAGCCTAAGCCTAAGCCTAAGCCTAAGCCTAAGCCTAAGCCTAAGCCTAAGCCTAAGCCTAAGCCTAAGCCTAAGCCTAAGCCTAAGCCTAAGCCTAAGCCTAAGCCTAAGCCTAAGCCTAAGCCTAAGCCTAAGCCTAAGCCTAAGCCTAAGCCTAAGCCTAAGCCTAAGCCTAAGCCTAAGCCTAAGCCTAAGCCTAAGCCTAAGCCTAAGCCTAAGCCTAAGCCTAAGCCTAAGCCTAAGCCTAAGCCTAAGCCTAAGCCTAAGCCTAAGCCTAAGCCTAAGCCTAAGCCTAAGCCTAAGCCTAAGCCTAAGCCTAAGCCTAAGCCTAAGCCTAAGCCTAAGCCTAAGCCTAAGCCTAAGCCTAAGCCTAAGCCTAAGCCTAAGCCTAAGCCTAAGCCTAAGCCTAAGCCTAAGCCTAAGCCTAAGCCTAAGCCTAAGCCTAAGCCTAAGCCTAAGCCTAAGCCTAAGCCTAAGCCTAAGCCTAAGCCTAAGCCTAAGCCTAAGCCTAAGCCTAAGCCTAAGCCTAAGCCTAAGCCTAAGCCTAAGCCTAAGCCTAAGCCTAAGCCTAAGCCTAAGCCTAAGCCTAAGCCTAAGCCTAAGCCTAAGCCTAAGCCTAAGCCTAAGCCTAAGCCTAAGCCTAAGCCTAAGCCTAAGCCTAAGCCTAAGCCTAAGCCTAAGCCTAAGCCTAAGCCTAAGCCTAAGCCTAAGCCTAAGCCTAAGCCTAAGCCTAAGCCTAAGCCTAAGCCTAAGCCTAAGCCTAAGCCTAAGCCTAAGCCTAAGCCTAAGCCTAAGCCTAAGCCTAAGCCTAAGCCTAAGCCTAAGCCTAAGCCTAAGCCTAAGCCTAAGCCTAAGCCTAAGCCTAAGCCTAAGCCTAAGCCTAAGCCTAAGCCTAAGCCTAAGCCTAAGCCTAAGCCTAAGCCTAAGCCTAAGCCTAAGCCTAAGCCTAAGCCTAAGCCTAAGCCTAAGCCTAAGCCTAAGCCTAAGCCTAAGCCTAAGCCTAAGCCTAAGCCTAAGCCTAAGCCTAAGCCTAAGCCTAAGCCTAAGCCTAAGCCTAAGCCTAAGCCTAAGCCTAAGCCTAAGCCTAAGCCTAAGCCTAAGCCTAAGCCTAAGCCTAAGCCTAAGCCTAAGCCTAAGCCTAAGCCTAAGCCTAAGCCTAAGCCTAAGCCTAAGCCTAAGCCTAAGCCTAAGCCTAAGCCTAAGCCTAAGCCTAAGCCTAAGCCTAAGCCTAAGCCTAAGCCTAAGCCTAAGCCTAAGCCTAAGCCTAAGCCTAAGCCTAAGCCTAAGCCTAAGCCTAAGCCTAAGCCTAAGCCTAAGCCTAAGCCTAAGCCTAAGCCTAAGCCTAAGCCTAAGCCTAAGCCTAAGCCTAAGCCTAAGCCTAAGCCTAAGCCTAAGCCTAAGCCTAAGCCTAAGCCTAAGCCTAAGCCTAAGCCTAAGCCTAAGCCTAAGCCTAAGCCTAAGCCTAAGCCTAAGCCTAAGCCTAAGCCTAAGCCTAAGCCTAAGCCTAAGCCTAAGCCTAAGCCTAAGCCTAAGCCTAAGCCTAAGCCTAAGCCTAAGCCTAAGCCTAAGCCTAAGCCTAAGCCTAAGCCTAAGCCTAAGCCTAAGCCTAAGCCTAAGCCTAAGCCTAAGCCTAAGCCTAAGCCTAAGCCTAAGCCTAAGCCTAAGCCTAAGCCTAAGCCTAAGCCTAAGCCTAAGCCTAAGCCTAAGCCTAAGCCTAAGCCTAAGCCTAAGCCTAAGCCTAAGCCTAAGCCTAAGCCTAAGCCTAAGCCTAAGCCTAAGCCTAAGCCTAAGCCTAAGCCTAAGCCTAAGCCTAAGCCTAAGCCTAAGCCTAAGCCTAAGCCTAAGCCTAAGCCTAAGCCTAAGCCTAAGCCTAAGCCTAAGCCTAAGCCTAAGCCTAAGCCTAAGCCTAAGCCTAAGCCTAAGCCTAAGCCTAAGCCTAAGCCTAAGCCTAAGCCTAAGCCTAAGCCTAAGCCTAAGCCTAAGCCTAAGCCTAAGCCTAAGCCTAAGCCTAAGCCTAAGCCTAAGCCTAAGCCTAAGCCTAAGCCTAAGCCTAAGCCTAAGCCTAAGCCTAAGCCTAAGCCTAAGCCTAAGCCTAAGCCTAAGCCTAAGCCTAAGCCTAAGCCTAAGCCTAAGCCTAAGCCTAAGCCTAAGCCTAAGCCTAAGCCTAAGCCTAAGCCTAAGCCTAAGCCTAAGCCTAAGCCTAAGCCTAAGCCTTGTTTCTGGTTGCAATGATGCGATGCTATGTTGTGTCTTCGACAATATTGTTGCTCATGCTTTGCTTGTGCTCTTGTCTATTTTTTTTTGTGTGTGTCTCAAGTTGCAGTTTCAAGTAAAAGTTGAATTGTCAAGAAATCAACACATCGCTTGAATAAACCGAGAACTCAACACAGTAATCATGTCACTCAAGAACTCATGTTACTCTTGATGACTGTGCCATCAATACGTCAGTAATTATCAAGACACTTTCGAAAAATATACATTTTGCGTCAAATCTTGTCAATTGCTCAGCCAAATTTCATGTACGCTCACATAAAAAGCGGTGAAAAAAACTAAAATCAAGTCACATCAAGTCACACATCGTACGTACATGGTGTTGTGCACTTCCACTCTATATCTTTCAAAAAAATTGCATGTATTTTTCTTCCACCAGGTACAAGATCGTGTGCGCACATATTTTTGTCCAACTCTACAATCAGAGAGAAACTTTTTTTCGTGTGCTGTTGGCTGTGGTAATCACTAGGCATGTTTTGTCTGCTAGAAGGTCAATACATTTGTGCGTGCCACTTGTGCCTCAATAACAAACAACAATTCATGGCAGCCATGAACACGCCACACATGCATTTTGCGCGCATTCCGCTGATGTCACTGTGTCGCTGAATTGATCAGTAATACTGCATTTTCAACAAAATCGCAATCATATCAAATAGTTTTTATCTGCTGTTTTGGAACGGTCATTTTCAGTTAACCGTCAACCTCGGAATCAGGAAAACCACGAATTCATAACTTTCAGTCAAACGAAATTGCTAAAGTTGTGCCTGCCACTGGGAACATGTTTGTCTGTAAACTAGTGTCGCTAATGTTCCGGAAAAAATTCGGTGTCACGGAAATCTCCGAAGATGTTCTTAGCAACGGACTGTATGAAAGTTTGCGGGCTCACCAACACGAATCCACCGGATGGACGAATTTTTTTCTGAGTTTTTCACGTGTACGGCTTCAATTGTTTTCAGAAAGCTCCGTCTTTTCTGGCGGCCAAAAATTGGCATTATTATTAATGCAGTCAGAAAGAGTGTTTCAACCAAGTTTCAAAAATCTGTAAAATGTCTGCGACGAGCTGCTCTCGCTTACCACTTTGGGTGAAGATGATGCTGTTTGCCGTGGTCTATCAATGGTTTCCCCAGGATTTCAACGAAGTCGTCCGTTATTTCTACCTCGGTCGTTTTATACAATTACTGACAATTTTTTCAAGCTTGGATTTTTCAGCCAGTCTGTTTTGGATTCACACACAAAAGTGTGACAGTGGATCTCTATTGTGTGTCACGAAAGTAAGTGGAGTTCAGGCGATTCTGATGATTGTTTTGTTTTTAGTGTCAGCGCTCACTGTGGTGACTTTCATCATGAAGTACAACTATCGGGTGCACACACAGATCATGCGGTTGCACGGAACATTTGTGGTACGTCGAGTTTCTGTTTTTAACTGATGTTTTTTGTTTGCTTTCATTTTGGTCTTTGTTGTTTTTATTTCTTGAACTGAACTCACAGGAATCTCTGTCAACTGAAGTACTCTGCTTGATGTGCTTGGCTTGCCTCATTGTCTGTCCAACAGTAACGACCACGTTTGCCTTCTGGTGGATCCCAAGTAATGAAAACGTGAACAACTAAAAAAAATCCAGATTTTGTGCCGTCTTTTCTTCTGTGAATGAATATCTCTAACATTCTCGCTTGCAATCCTCCTTTTACCTTTTGCAACACTGAAATTTCTCGCAACACAAAAAATAGAAGTTTGACTCTTGCAAAATAATTCAAACCTTTTTTTTAATTTAATTTTGTTCAGCAACACTCGCATCCCATGGAATCAGCAAGGTGTGTGATATGCTAGATTTGCTGTTCTGTATGCGACGAAGGAGTGCTTCAGCAGAAACAACAAAATTGTCAAAAACTAAAGAGCCAGACACCCGTTTGTACGGGGCATCCAATCACAAAAGTTCCTGCAACGGGTTGAAGATTCATGAAATCAACAACAGCGACCACGAAGACGTTGCATACAAACGAACAATGGTTGTCAACAACGGTGCCGTGCTGGCAAACGGTAAACGCTTGCGCATTCGTACGACTGGCATGATAATGCTGCAAAAACTGTGATTTTTGCCTCTGTTATCTATGAAGTTACTGTTACTTTTTGAACGAGAATAAAAGGATGATCAAGCTTTGGTTTTTAGAGTGATTTGTTTTTAAAAGAAAAACTACATTACTGTAATAGCAATGATCGACAAAAATGATCTTCTAATATGTTGATGAGCCATGCCATGATTGAACGTGCTTGGTGGTGCACACTCAAGGTCGGAACCAGTTCATAAAAAATATATTTTGCTAATTAAACAATATAGTATTCAGACATACAATGATTGAACGCGCATGAGGGTTCTGCAAAATCTCATACGAGCTTTTTGCTGAATTTATTAATGCTACTGAGAATAAATTATGCTACTGACCGACCACAGTTGGGCACGGTACACATGCTCGGCTCACACACTTTAGAGACGATATTAAAAATTGAAACACATCTGATAAACAAGTGAACGCGCAAACGTGTTGTTCACGTCTTCATATTGTTGAAACCGAATTTTGATTGATTACTCCGCAATGAGAGTGTCAGTATATCAAAAACCTGTGAAATATCTTCCATGTCCAAATGTACCTTTTCGAATTTTCCTTCATGATTATTAGTTTCTGGATGACCAAATTGGTGCCACCTGCATTCCCCACCCCCGCATTCTTTATTGCAAATTTTTCAATGTAAAAAGCTATAAATTAAAAAAAGTCGTTAAAATAGTAGTTTGTAAGACTAAATAACCTAAATACCTTGACTGTTTGTAAGACCACATCCCGCAGGGCGCAACTTTGTGCTCTGGTGCAATGGGGGTCGGTCGTACACGTTTTATACAAAAGGCACGTCGGAAATCTGATATTTTTCTATGCCGTGATTTGCTTGGTTGTGGTCAGTACCGAAGGCGAAAGCAAATTTTCGAGGGGGTGTCGTCTCGCGGGAGGAAGGTGCCGAAAATGTTTCAGTGGGGGTGTCACTGTACCATGATTGATTTCTGCACTATTGTAGAAAACTTTCTTGGGGGGTTGCACACCCCCACCCCACCCGTGATGTTTTTTCGCTTAAATTTTAATGGAAAAACGTCAAATTTTGCTGCAAAATCTTTGAAATTACACGCTAAAATCAAGTATAAACGCGCATTTTACCTAAAATAAGCAACATTTTCAAAATTTCGAGCAAATATAGGTCAAAAATTTTGGTCAAAAATTTACTTATTTTATGTCTTCTAAGACAAAATTTTTTAGATAGATAATATCTGAGTCAAAAAACCTCAGATTCGAAATTTTTTTGGGGGGACGGTTGTTCAGGCCCCCTAGAACAACTATGCCCCCGAAATAGTGTTGTGTACCGAAGCGATTTTTTTTCGGTTTCGGTTTCGGTTGAGAAAATTTTTTGATTTCGGTTTCGGTTTCGGTCTCGATTGATGAAAATTTTTTTTCGGTTTCGGTTTCGGTTAGGTTACCGAGCATTGCACCTCTTCCTGTTTCGGTTTCGGTTACCGACAAAATATTTCATTTCGGTTCGGTTTCGGTTGATTTTCGGTTTCAAATGAAAAAGATTGCTTGATCGATGGCGCATATATATTGCAAGTTGCATGCAACATAAATTATTCAGTTTCAGTGCTTTCAGGATAGATTCTCCGATAAATTGTAAAAATTTAGGGTGCGGTGGATAATGAATGCTAAAATGAAAAGAGGAAGAGAAACGGAACGGACCCTTGGCCTGCTTTATAGCTTTATTCAAAAAATGTTTCAGTGTTGCCAGATGTTTCCTAAACAGCCCTAATCCAAATCCTAATCCTACTGCCTAATCTTGACGCAAATCTAATCCTGACCTTATCCTGAGGCTTCGCAAGCCTTTTCAAGGAAGAAGAACTGAAAACTATCGCGTTTTGAGAGCGTTCTTTTTGCGGTCGGAGCGTGTGCATGTGCACGTGGCCAATCAGCAAGAGGATGTGCATTGTGCATTCCAATTCCAGGTGCGCGTGCGTTGAATAAAGAAGCTTTTCGAGAACGGACTGTTGGATCGTCAGAACAGTCAACAGAACAGACGTCAGACAGTGCCCCCCCACCCACACGGCGCCGTGACCCGTGAGGATTAGTTCAATCAATCACCCTCCACACCCCGATCAATTTCCTCCTCTGATTCTGATCCTGATCAACCCCCACATATTTTTTATATTCTCTTATTTTCTGGTGGGTCAAACCCCCCCCTTGGACTTATGTAACCGAAAAATAACCGAAAATTCAAATTTTTCGGTTTCGGTTTCGGTTGGTGGACAATTTCTTTTTCGGTTTCGGTTTCGGTTCGGTTACCAAACACTGCACCTCTTCCGGTTTCGGTTTCGGTTACCGGTGCTCGAAAATGCAACGGTTTCGGTTTCGGTTGGTGATTTTTTCTTGGTTTCGGTTCGGTTACCGAGAATTTCGGTAACCGAACACATCACTACCCCGAAAATCACATGTCCCCCTCAAATTTTGCAGCTATCTATCTGGAAAATTTGCTCCAGCTATCTGCATGTATATCGGCGAGGTCGTCATTATAATTGATTGAATTTCTAGCCGGTAAGTTAGCTTTCAGGTGAACTGGGGGATAATTGTGGTGTTTTGAGGGTCAAAATTAGGGTTGTTAAACAAAAATCGAATTTAAAAAAAAGTGATTAAAAAACAAAAATGCCGATTTAAAAATCAAAAAAAATTTCTTCTAATATGCTCTGAAAACCTTAATTTTGGCACAATTTTTCGAAAGTTCAACAAAAATTTTCTTTGATTTGATTTCTCGTAAAACCGTCAGCAGCAGTCGATTTTGGACCGTTTTACCGACTAATTTTAGCTTCGACAACATCTGCGATGAAGTTTTTGAGCGTCCCAAAGCTTGGCTTACCATTTCCGATGCAGTCAGTACCGAAGACGAGAGGGGGTGGGGGGGTACACCCGACCTCCGCGTAGGGGGGGTGGGGGGGGGGGGGTCACGCGACACCCACCCCCCAAAACCTGACACTGGACCATCCACACCCCCCCCCTCGAAATTTGCTTGACACCCCACCCACCCCCCCTACATGGACCTAAGTAACAGTGACACCCCCAAAAATTTTCTCGGACCACCCAAAAATCATGAATTTTTGCTCAAAAACCATGACTTTTTGTCTTTAAAATCCATAATATAAGCTAAATATATGATAACTTGACATTCTTCATTGTAATTTCAAAAATTTTGCAGCAAAATTTAGCTTTTTTCCTTCAAAATTTAAGCGAAAAAATCTCATGGGTGGGGTGGGGGGTGTGCACCCCCCAGAAATTTTTCTACAATAGTGCACCCACCCCATGGCCCACGCCTGGGGGGGTGTCACTGTACCATGACTGACACCCCCCCCCCCACTGAAAAATTTTCGGCACCCCCCCCCCCCCCCCCACGTGACGACACCCCCCCCTCGAAAATTTGCTTTCGCCTTCGGTACTGATGCAGATAAGGTGACGATTCGTCTCGCAGAGCGTCCGAGCTGCTCCGTTTGCAGCGCAACGTTGTCTGGTTGCTGCTTCGTGTCGTGTCGTCTCGACATCATCAAAAGAATTGATCGAAGTTCAAGCCGGTATGTTTGTCTTCACTTTAGCATTAGTTTAGCTGGGGACAATTAGTGACGTTTTGGGGGCAAAACACCAGAAGAGGCATGGTAACGGTTTGGAAAAGGGAATATGTGGTTCTTCGAACTCCCTGATTGATTTAGCACAACTTTGATTTTTGAATTTTTTTAAATAATAAAAGACGATTTTTGTTTTTTTAACAACCCTGCTTCGAAGACAAAAATTTTCAGATAGATAGATAGATAGCTGGCTGAGAGATATGTTTTTAGATAGATAATAGCTGAGCCCATAGTTGTTATAGCTGGAGAAAATTTTCCAGATAGATATAGATAGATAGCTGGAAAATTTTGGGAGGGCCGCGGCCCGCGGGGGGGTGTCGACTTGGTTGGGGGCAGTACCGTGGGCGGGGGGGTGGGGGGGGTACCCCCCCCCGGAGCCCCCGAGACCGTGGGGGGGGGGGGGGGGGGGGGGGGGCACCGTGCCACCCCCCCTAAAACCGGGCACCCCCCCCCCCCATCGTACCCCCCCCCTCGAAAATTTGGCCGACACCCCCCCCCCACCCCCCCATGAAATTTTGTCTGGCGGACACCCCCCCCCCAAAATTTTCTGCACACCCTAAAATTTTTTTCGACAATCATGATTTTTTGTTTATAAAGTCCCTAATACAAGCTGAATATATGATAACTTGACCATCTTCATTGTAATTTCAACGATTTTGCAGCAAAATTTAGCGTTTTTCCTTCAAAATTTAAGCGAAAAATTATCATGGGGGGGGGGGGGGGTGGACCCCCCCCACAGAAAATTTTGAAAAAATGCACCCCCCCCCCCCATGGGACCCCCGGGGGGGGGGGGGTCCCACGTTACCATAGGTTGGACCCCCCCCCCCCCTCACTTTTTGGTCGGCACCCCCCCCCCCCCACGGTACCATACCCCCCCCCCTCGAAATTTTTTTTGGGCCCACGGTACTGGTTGGGGGGTACCCCCCCCCACGCCCCCCCCCCACAGCCGTAGCGAAAGTGCGGGGGGTGGAGGGGGGTCCACCCCCCCCCCCCTCAGCCAAAAATCCTGCCCGTGCACGGGCAGATACCCGTGTACCCCCCCTCGGCCCTCCCCCCCTTTACCTCGACACGGGTTCTAGACTCCCCCCACCCCCCTCCGCGAGAAAACACGGGATCGCACCCCCCCCTCACGGTGGTCAATTTTTCCAAAAATACCGTAATTTTTGCATTTTTCTTGACGTTTGTGTCTGTCCCTGCATATATTTTGTTGTTTCTGACCAAACAAGCAGCTTGTTTGCACAAAATATTCTGTATTTTACAAGAATTTCTGTGTTTTTCTGAGGCAAAAATTTGGTATTACCCGTGCGATCCCGTGCACCCCCCCCCCCCTCACGAAATTTTTCTGCCAGTGCACCCCCCCTCAGGAAAATTTGCTGCCCGTGCACCCCCCCCCTCACCGAGAAGGCACCTGACCGCCCCCTCTAAAATTAGGCAAACACCCCCCCTCACCCGAGGTCCCGCTTTCGCTACTGCCCCCCCCCATCTTGACCCCATCCTGGGTAAAATACACGTTTATACTTGATTTTTAGCATATTTTATGCATTATTTGACTGTTTTTATGGCTTTTTTGCGTTTTAGCTATCTATCTATTTAATTTCAAAATTTTGACCGCCCGCCCCCCCCCCAAAATTTTTCGAATCGCGTCCGTGGCGCAGCGGTAGAACTTCGGCCTACAGTTCTGTAGGTACGAGGTTCGAACCTCGCTGTGGACAAGACATACTCGTGGAAAATTAGAGTGACCAATGAACATCTAATGGTCTATTCCCTCCTGAGCCGAGGGTAAAATTGGGATCGGGGCAGTATTGCCCGTCTCCACCGGAGTTTGGTACCTTCGGGTTTCCGGAACCGGCGCGCGTTCAAATAAATTTAAAAAAAAATTAAAATCTCTATCAGAGAGGTTTTTTCGGCTCAGCCATTTTCTGTCCAAAAAATTTTCTCAGCCAGCATCTGAAAATTTTTGTGTTCGAAGACATAAAGTCAATTTTTGACCAAAATTGGCCATTTTTGTCCGAATTTCTTAAAAATTTCGCTAATTTTAGGTAAAATCGGGTCGATCCCGATTTTTGGCGAATCCGAGGGGGGGGGGTCCGCCCAAATTTGGGGGGGGGGGGGGTCGTCCCGGGTGGGGGGGGGGTAGAATGGGTTGGGGGGCCTCCCCAGTGAGACCGAAAATTCTAGGGGGGGGGTCCGAGCGAGACCGAAAATTCGAGGGGGGGGGGGGGTCGGACCAAAATTTTTTCTTGACGATGACATTGTCTGGGCAAAAAATGGCTAGTAGGGGTCGATTTGGTTGGGGGGGGGGGGGTGGGGTCCCGAGCGAGACCGAAAATTCTAGGGGGGGGGGGCGGGGGTCGGACCAAAAGTTGTTGAATAAAAGTGCTAGAAACCACAGCATCCAGTCAAGGCCTCTCTCTAGTCTCTAGTCATACATTTTGCTTTGATTTTCGTTCGGGTCGGGACATCTGAAAGCTACACGAACGAGACACGCTGCACGGGTGAGACTTGATATTGAAGTACAGTATTGAAAACATTGACGTACAAAGTGGTAAATGTATAACAAAGTGGTACGTATACAAAAAACATACAATATATATTGAGATACAAACATGCATATACCATAGATACCTACATATGAGAGAAATATAGAGATATACAAGAGAAAATGTCTCCATCGAAAGTCAAAATCAAAGGGGGGGGTGGTCAGACGGTCAGGATTTGGTGGTGGGGGGGGGGGGGTTTGGAAGGTCGAAATATGGGAGGGGGGGTCTGGCCTGGCCCCCCAAATTCGAGAGGGGGGTATTTTGACCAAAATTTGGGGGGGGTTTGCCCGGGTGGGGGGTGTCGACTTGGTTGGGGTTGGGGGGGCACCCCCCAACCCCCCCCCATCTTGACCCCTGGGTAAAATACACGTTTATACTTGATTTTTAGCATATTTTATGCATTATTTGACTGTTTTTATGGCTTTTTTGCGTTTTAGCTATCTATCTATTTAATTTCAAAATTTTGACCGCCCCCCCCCCCAAAGTCACATGCCCGCCCCCCCCGCGCCCCCCCCCCCCAAAAATTTTCCAGCTGTCTATCTATCTGGAAAATTTGCTCCAACTATCTATATCGCCCCCCCCCCAACGTCTCTGCTCTGGAACAACTATGGCAGCGATTGTTTTTCTTTTCGGCCCTTTGGGGTTTCGGTTGCACAGCATGGACCCGTTCTCTTTTTCTCTTTTCATTCTTTGTTTCGTTGTCGCATCTGCGAGAATTTTGGTGTTGTGGAAAACAAAGTGTGAGAACACGTTTTTTTCTTCTGAAGTCTAAATGCTTCCATTTTTTAAAACTTTAGTGACATCACTAAACTTTTTTAACATTATTTACCTACCCCAAATTGTAATTGGGCTTTCATCTTTCTCAAAAGGCGTCGTGTGCAAAATGAAAATGTCCTGCTCAATTTCTTGTGTCACTTCAAGCACAGTCTTTGGATGTTTATTTGTTTTCGTTACAGTGTCAAGTTGTGCTGTCGATTTAGCATGCTTTTTCTTTCCAATGGATGTTTTCAGTTCTCATTATCTATTATTTTATTTCTCGTTTTATTTCGGCAAGCATGATTTCTTTTGATGCTGTTGTATTTGTTTTCCATTGTATGCGTTCGTCTCTTGTCCATCTTGTCGTTTGTGTTTACCATTTTGACACGATCGTGTACACACGTTCGCACACTTTAATGGAATGCATCTAATATTTGACAGCTTATTTACATTGCATTTGCAGCTTCAACATTCACTCTATTTGAACAGCAAACGGACGCACACGAATGTAAATCAACAAAATACGAGCGGAAAATTTACAGACCATTCAACTGATGAAGAATGCAATCGAACAATCTGGCCGTCGTAAAAAAATTGTGAACATTTCCCGTTTGCAGTGTTCCACTCATTTTCTCACAAATTTCTTCACTTGTCAGTAAAAAGGCAAACGTGGCTTCCTGTGGACACACAGAAATAGCTCCTCTTATTGCAAGCGTCAGCAGAGCGTAAAAAAACAACACAAGTAGGGTTGGCAAAATACCGTTTTTTTCAAATCGTGGTAAAAAAACCTGTATTTTTACCGGTAAAATTACGGTAATTTTACCGGAAAAAAACGAAAGCCAAAAAGTTGTAAAAACCCACATATTTTTCGCAGCAGACTTTAATTGAACCAGCATTTGTGAAAACAACTTTCAGAATGCTTTGTTCAAAATATCGTGCACCAACAAAGAAAATAAATTATGTTTGGGCTGGAAAACCCAAAAGGTCAGCACTAAATTGAACATTATCTTTTGCTCAATCGTTTACCTATATTCCACCAATTACACAGGAAAAAAAACCACAGCGTTTTCACGGGACAGTCTTTGGTCACAATAGACGAACACAATTTGCTGCAATAACGCGATTAAACCGAATTTAGAGTCAGTTCAGATCAAAAAGAAAACAAATCAGTAATTCTGTAAGAAAGACAATTTTGAGCGACATTTGGAATTTTTGAAATTTTCAGCTCAGCTCGGCAGCTCCAGCCGATTCTTGCACCTCGCTTAACAGTTCTTTCAAAACATCAGTGTCAATTTCGTCATCATATTTTTTTGGTCACAGATTTTCTCATTTTCTCATCAAAAATGATATAAAAACTCAGGGTCCGAAATTGAAAAAAAACCGGAAAAATACGAAAAAAACCGGAAAAATACAGAAACGGTCTTTTTCCCGTTTTTTTCAAGGCACCAATTTTTGCCCTGGTAAAAAAACGCGTATAAATACGTGTTTTTTTACCGGTAAAAAAAACCGGTATTTTTACCATGCCAACCCTAAACACAAGCAATGATTATGTTCCAGTGCGATGTTTTTCGATTCATTTCGTGCGTTCTCACCTCCTGGCGCATGCCATTGCCATTGAGCCTTCTTTCGACGGCACAATGTTTGTTGTTTTCATTTTGCAGAGGATTCAGAATGTGCCCATGAAAGCCCAACATTCCGTTTCCGCTTTTTTGTGAAACAACGCCAAGTAAAAATCGCAGTCGAGACGCATTCAGTCGATTGAGCGCCTGCAGGCGTCTTCGCTTGAAGTTTGTTGCAATGTTTCCATTGCTGCTGTGTTATTTTCAATTGCACTGAAGAATTCATCGGGTAGTTTTTTTTATTTGTTTGTTTAGGTCTCCGAATTTCATGCTGTTCACACAGTTTTATCGGAGTTTCCTGCTTTTTCGCGAAATACAATGGATGGATGGTTCTGAGCTTCAATTAAAGAATTTCTCGTTACAACGTTGACATTTTTTAAAGTTATAATTCAAATATCAAACTAATTATCCTAATTATTGAATTTTATCAATACCGTCTGTTCAAAATCAGTCACTTATTTTTTCACTCTGCTGATAATTGCTTTCTTATCGTTATCGTGAAATTTTGAGTTTTTTTAATGTTACCAGCCCGGTGGTGGCGATATGGCCACAGTGTGATTAACATTACCGACGGCATGGCACAACCAAATCGCTGAAGCATGCTGTTCTGTGTGCTGCCGTGAACGCTCATGCAATCTGACAGTTATGCACATTATACTTTCACAGACATGCATATCACTGATGTCATTCTTGTTGGCCGCAGCAGTTCCTCCGCTGTGTTTAGTTTGCAGTTTCCAATGACTATGAGAGCCGGAAAATGGCTGGCTCTGCTGCGTTTTGCAGCCGTCGCCCGTGACACAACCAGCAACAACATTGCTCTTTGGGCCCTGTGTCTGTGCACATTCGCTTCTGAAATGCACATGCATATCAGATTTTGATTTGGCGCTATAAACATCGTTGAAACGTCATGAAATCGCAAGCGTTTTAAATGTATTTTAGGTGCAATTTCATCCTGAAATCGAACATATGAATAATACAAGTCTGAAAACAAAATCAAAAACCAGAACGTCGATATTGACATTTGTACTCGTGTTTTTTCACACGTCGGATAAAAAGGAATGGATATATATTTTTGAAACAAAATATTTTCAAGGAACAAACCGAAAAGGAAGAAAATGCCATTGTGAAACGTAATGCTATTCAACACCATCATCTTGTCTTGACAGAGCAGAGCAGCCAAGTTCTCGGTTGAGTTTGGCAAAAAACGATTATGCGTCTGAACGCGCATAACCTATCCATTGCGCATGCCTATCATTCATGCAGTGAACACGGTTTGCGCGTTTTCTTAGTTTGGAACTTATCGAATGTTCATGCTCGTGCGTTGCCACTTTGATGCGGCTTGTTTGCCTGTGGTCGCACACAGATGCCGATCTCGCTAGTGCCATGCAGCTAACATGCGCACTGGAGAGCATCACAAACGACACGCGGCTGTCTGTCGTGTCTTTTTTCTTGGCTCGCCGCTTCTTTTGCGCGCGCGTTGTTGCCGCAAAAGGCACAGATGCATCCGTCAGAGGCATGTTTGTGTCATGCGTCTGTCATTAGCACAGCACTGTACATGCGCGTTTGTGTGCGCCTCATGCGTTTCTCTGTGCCGCACAACACACAGCAACAAAACTCACTGTATCACTGTGTGCTCTACCTCTCGTCTCGTCTCTGCTTCACGGCGCCATACAAAGCGTTTGCCTGCAGGCCTATGAGAAAAATAATATATGTGTGCATATGTGTGTGTGTGTGTGTGTGCTAGTGCGACAGAAGCTGCTACACACGTACGACACACAACACTGAAAGCTCACATGTACAAGCCACAGCATACTTGAAAACTTTCGCCAATAAGCCTCAGTAGCGCTAGCTCGTGGCACAGCATCTGGGCGACCACACAGAGTCGCATTTGGTTCCAATTTTTGCTTTTTTTCAGTGGCCAAAGTGTTGACGGCGCGATAATAGTGGTGGCTGGTGCGTGTTGCACTGCGGCACGCACGCGTCCTGCGTATCAGCTGCACGTGTTCGCACGCAGTTTGCGCCTGCTCGCATTGGTTTGCAGGTGCTTACTTGGGCGTGTTCTACGCTGGTTGCCCCCATTTTTTTGCAAGTGCCAAAGATATTACATTTGTGTATGATAGCTGATCATCGTTTCATAGTGTTGAAAAAATTGTTTTATTGTATGCAGAATGTCTGAGAATAGAATTTGCAAATCGAAGACTTCGCCCCGAGCTAAAATGCCCGCGCGTTTTCTGTCGTTTGTACGGAAAAGTTTATAGCTGGCAACCACAACCAAAATGTAATAAAGACAATATCCTGGCCTGGGTCGTTTGTAATGGCGACAAGCAATTTGTAAGCAACAGAGTTCGCGTAGTTGTCACGCTGTAACAAACCCCACGATGAATACGAATTTTTTTACTCTTGTATTCTCAAGTGATTATAAGTTGAAAAGACATAAAGATGTCCATAACTGAATTTTCAGGCTTTGGATTACCCGGTTTTTAACGGTGTTTCAAAAGAGTTGCCTGCCAGTGCACGATCTACAATGCGTCTGCGTGCGTCTGCAATCACAAGCAGACGTGCTGGCGGTCACCACAAACGCCGTGCGCAGGTGTTCAACATTGCAGCTGCGCTGCTGCCACCACCAGCTACAAACTCAACGGCACCGAACGTGTGAATGAGCGCCAGCTGATCGCCGATGGAGCCAATTCCTGAAGACAGCGAGCTCGTGCCGAGTGCTGCCAGTGGCAACAGCCGTGTGCGCGAGTACACCAGTCGCCTCAGGGAGGTCTACACCAGTGAACAGATCGACGCCAAGCTCAGGTACTCACTGGACGCCTTTGTCGCGACACCTGCTGCAAGGTGTTCTGATGAGTTGCTTCAGTTCTTTGCCACGGCCTGTTACGCTGCTGTTCTGCATCCGTTGAATAATCTGCACGTGTGGTCTTTGGTTTCTCTAGTTGTGAAATTTATTTCTGATCGTCTCATAATGATTTCTGAGTGGCAGCTCTAATCTAACGCCACTCGTCCTGATTCAGCTGCTGCATGCCCTGGCTGCAACTGCGTTCAATGCATCATCATTGTGTGCATCCATTTATTTTCTGCCACTGTCGGCGTGTCTCTTTTTATTTTTGGAAGTGTTCACAGGTTTTTCGGGCGAGTGTGTTGCGCAGCATGGAAAAATGTGACGCAGTTTGCATGCCATGCATGCGACGGCACGGCACATGCGCAACCGAAATTTACCTTTTTCGTAAATAATGTATGGAAAATAATTTTGAGCAAACAACAGCGTGTGTACACTACGATCATAATAATTCCAGTTGCTGTGCCCCTGTCTCTTGCCAGCATTTCTCGCTGTTTTTGTGACACTGTTTCCCTTTGCAATGATGCTTTTTATTCGTTTGTTCACATGATTTCATTTGCGAAATGCAATGTCTGCACTTTGCATTGGGGTCTGTCAGCATCGGTTTGCAGTTTGATATATAGACCAGGTTTTGCGTTTCATTGTGCCATGTTTTCTTACCTGTTTAGTTTTTGAAAACCAATCGTTTCAATGTTTGTGAATTTTGATTTTCTCAAATTTTGTTCAAAACTGCTGTTTACGTCGTTCACGTACAGTTTGATTCTACGAGTTTATTTATGTTCCTTGTTTTTGAGTCATCCATCAATGTGCCCAACTGCCTTTTATACGTTTTGGTCCAATCTGACATTCCATGTAGCGATTATTCCTTGATTTAATGCAGCCAGTATAAACATTCACTCACATTAGCATTCACTGGAACAAAGAGTCACGTTTAAATTGCGCAAAATCTTGTCATGCTTTTCAGAACGGTACCTGAAAGTTATTTGGAAGATTTCGCAACGACATTCGGTGCCGGTGCTTCCGCTGGCGACGAGAAACACGCCGCAACCATGACAACAAAGTGGGTTTTCATCGAAAACGTCGTTCTCAAGATCGGATGTATTGCGTGACGCAAGACCAGGGCTGTTTCTCAACATTCCGACTCATGAAACGTGTTGGAGAATGTTTTGTATCAGAGAAGACGAGGACTGCTTGAGCATGTCCATTTGGCGTGGCGTTTGTGTGCCCCAGCAGGCTGGCGTGGTGATCGCCACTGAGCACCGTGTGCAACATGACCACCATTGTTTCAGTGTCGATCAAAGTGTGCAGTTTGACGATGGTGACAAAGAGACGGATGCAACAGAGTTGAATCCGTTTGACGCGCACACCAGCTCATACTCGTACACGTACGAAAGCTGCTATGACGTGCCTCCACCAACGGACGACGTTGACGACGTCGCAGCACTGCACGCCAATGAAAATGTGCAACGATTCGCGCACGAAACCACAAAGGTACGCTACACACACATATATACACCCGGCGGTACTTGTAAACAACCTGAAGCATGCTGAACCTGCCTGAATGCACAAGGCTGCATTTATGTTCGATCTCGATGGTATACCAGCAGCAGTTGCTGCAGTAGCAACAATCAGCCAGGCAGGCATCAGTTTGTGAATTTATGAGTGCAGACGCGCAGGATTGCAGGAGACGCTAAAAATTGTGTTTTTTTTCTCAGTGTCGTTGTCTGTTTTTTTTGTTTGGGGCTTACAGGGTGTATTAGTTTTGCATTATCTTTTTCACTTTTGTACTATTTATTTTGTACAAATTTTCATGTTGGTTACTGACTGTGCTGATTTTCTTTGTTCGGTTTTTTTTTTCAGTCATTTTGCGAATAGTTTCTTTTTTGCAGTATCATTTTGCTTTGCATAGGTGACGCGAGTGACCAAGATGACGACGACCAGATCACTGAAGCAAGTGGCCGTGTCTCCGAGTGCCGATGGCTATTACTTTGATGCATACGGCCCCGTCGTGCCAGAGCACAACGAACAGCATGGTTCGTGGATCGTGCTGCTTTTGGTTATCGTTTTTCTCGATTCGCTAAAAGTTTTTTATTTATTTTTCTGTTCTGCTGTGTTTGCAACGCCACTTTCTCAAGTGCTTTTCGAGTTATTTGATTGAAAATAGACAGATAGTTCCATGACTAAACGCATGACAATGCAGTTTATGTGAGAAAAGCACATTTTTTATAACAGATAGCAACAACTGGCAATTCTGGGTGTTTTCCTTGGTCAGGCTTTTTTGAGTGTAGTTGAAAATCGATCATCCCCAGATTTAAAAGGGTGTTCAATTGTCGTGCAGTACTCGGCCGTATGCAGGTAGGGTACTCGGATCACTCTGCCAATTTTGTATTCCCGCGTCGCGCATGAAACTGTTTACCTATCTATGCGCGCATTGATGTCGGGACCATACTACAAGATCATACTTGAGCTTTGTCTGACTGAACGGCCAGCAACGTTGCAACAGAGTCAGCCTGAAGCGAACGTGTTTCAGTGTCAGTGATGACTGCGTACGACACGGAGGCCGAGTCCCCAATGGAGCAGCAGCAGCAGCTGCTCGCGTGCACCCCCGTTGCCTCAAACAGCCACGACTCGTCGTCATCAGTCGCAAGCACAAAGCTGTCCGCCATGCAGCTGCACGGTGTTGAGCAGGGCAACAGTCCGTTGTTGCAGCCAGCCGTCGAGTATGATTATGGTACGCGAATCTGTGCTCTTGTGCTGTGTTCGGTTGCACGTGCACCTGCATCCGTCGTTTCATAGTCCTGGAGCAGTCTGTTGGAACTCAGTGATGTTGCGTCATAGGAAACGGACACGCACGCACACATGCGATGACAGCTAGGTGCCCTGTTATGTGTGCGTGCGTGTGTTACTCTGTGAATGTGCAGCGTTACTCTGTTATGAGTATAACCAGTGTACGGTCTAAAAACAAGCATTTAAGACGAACTAGGACGAGGACTAGGCACTCGAGCACGTTTCTGCAGCATATTTGCAACATGGTTTGCAGCATTACCGAGTGCCCCGGGTCAACCGCGTGTTGCGCACGCCTCTGGCGACCAAGTGACGCTCGTCTGGGTGCCGCCTGACCGTAGTGGTGATGTTGGTGAAATCGAGGGGTACCAGGTGCAGTTGAGGCAGCCCTCAGCCGATGACCACTGGCGTCCGGCGCACACAGGCCTCGTACACGACAGCCAGTGCACGGGTGCGTTTGCCTTTGTGCTTCTTGAGTTCGCTTTGTTTCATTCAAAACATGCACTTTATTTGACTGTTTTTTTACCATTCATTCGGTTCGAGGTTTTTTTAATTGAGAGTCGGGGCGGAGTTGATAAACTAAACTGCTGGGGTTAGTTACTGAACGGGGAATTTTTGTTACTGGGGATCTCAGCACAAGCCTTTTTATTTTGATTGTTTGGTGTCATAAAAGTCAATCGCACGCGTAATAATAGGAAGTCAATGACTTTGCCTTTCAACTTTTGAAATCCTGTGTTGTGTTGTTGTGCAAAATTATTATGTTATAATTTGGAGCCATGATTGAGCGCAAACTTGTTCTCGTCTCTGATGGTGTTTTATTTCACCGCCCTTTCAATCGACTATTGTATTTGTTATGTTTGCTTTTGTTATGAAAAGTTTAATGTGGGTTATAAGCGCTGCAATAAACACATTTTATTCACGTCAACACAGCAATGGCTGTCAGTTTTTGTTTTCAATAGTGTAGTTTTTGTTCTGGCAATGTTTTGTATGCGATTTTTCTTTAATTTTCTTGAATGTATTAGTGCCCCTGCACACTTTTCACAGGTGCGTTTTGTTGGCATACACAATATTTTACATTGACTTACTGATAATGAATTAATGTTGGCTGCGTTTATTGCTGATGATGTCTGCTCTTTTTTTCAAAACCAGAAATGGTTATGTCCGTTTCTAGTTTTTTTACCGTTTAGCGCAGTAGAATCCAATTGAAAAATGTATGAAAATATAATCAGCAATTGCAACTGACATTCTCGTTTTTTACTCTGGTGGTTTTATTTTTTCATTGTTCCATGTCAGCAAGTTCAGGTAAAGTCTGGTGTTGCTTTTCGAAATCAAGCGCTCAGACATGCAGGCTGAATAGGAAACAACGTCAAGTCTCCAGGGTGACTGACTTTGCAATGGCATGTCCGTGTTTATTGTTTTGTTTACGGTGTTTGCTTATTATTGTTGTATCGCTTTTCACGAGAAAGTCAGTGTTTGAGCTAATACGGTTGAAGGTAAGTCAGCTATGATCTGTGCATACCAATACCATACCATTCAACTGTTGTTGTTCAACTAGCCTTTATTTGCATCTTACTTTTCAGAGCACTTGTTCGAAATGTGGCGTGCCAATGCATACATAGACCTATTTCTGGTCGTATTGCCTGTTGCCAGTCCATTTTCTGCATTTTGATGAAATTTCCACGCTATTTTATAAATTTTGTCTTGTTCCACTTTCCGAAGTTTTTTCCAACATGAATAACTTTGAGCAGATTTTGCCCGCTTATTCGCCGTTTAAATTGTTGTTTGTTCATGGTTATGTTTGTGTCTGCACATTCACAGACACTATACAACAATTTTCAGTGGTCCGTTGTAGCAAAAATACAAACACAGCCAAATTCTCATTGTAATACTAGAACGCTAGTAAAAGACAGTCTGTGCTGTTGCAGGATAACACACGAAAAGTGCTTTTTTTAAAGGTTGCTTTGGCAAGGCTGGACACTGTTAGCTGTGTACGTTTGTGAACGAAATACACAAGTCAGTACTGTCAGCTTATTGTGGCCAGTGCACTGTTGATCATAGCTGTTAGCATATTTGCCATTACAACAGTTCTTAGTGCATTGCTCTGCTCATAAACTTCACTGATAACATTTTCTAGTGTGCATATCTATTGAATGGCAACGATGACTGGTCACAGCGCCTATTTCATCATCTATAATCACCAAAATGTGAATATCAACGGCACATTACGTTGCGGTTGAGAAATTTGGAAAATAAATAAGTAAAAGTCGGCTAACAACACGACCGAACATGGACAAGTATTACAAGCAGGCATACTCAAGGATTGAACATTTGAGTCACATCAGCAGCACTCTGCAGCAACGATCGTCGATAAAGCCTCGAATTGAGACGGAATTTGGCGTGCATTCTGGTCAGCCAGACGAAAACACGACCAAAACAAAAACCACTGCGCCTTTATTGGCTAATCTTAGTGAAAATAAAAACATGCAGAAAACAGCTGAAACTGTTCGTGCGGATCAGCAGAATGCTGAAACAACCAATAACAGCCTCGGGTCATTCGATTCGTCAAAAACGAAAAAATTCATTTGTTTCGGTGCTGGTCGATACGACACGCCCAGGGATCACCATTCTGATTCGCACTCACTTGACTTGCTCGGTAGCAGCACACAATATTATTCAACAACTGCCGTTCCCGCTGTGACTAAAAATGCTCGCAACGCGCCGTTGCACAACACAAGCACACCAGCGGAAACACCAACAATCAGCACACAATATTACTCAAAAACTGCCGTTCCCGTTGTTGCTGAATTTGCTAGCAATGCCCCGTTGCACAACACAAGCCCAGCAACTGCAGCACCAACAATCAGCAGACAATTTTACTCAACAACTGCCATTCCCGCTGTTGCTGAATTTGCTAGCAATGCCCCGGTGCACAACACAAGCACAGCAACTACAACGCCAACAATCAGCAGACAACATTACCCAACAAGTGCCGTTCCCGCTGTTGCTGAGTTTGCTGCCTGTGTTTCATTGCACAACACGACCACTACAACTACAACACCACCAATCAGCAGACAGTATTACTCAACAAGTGCTGTTCCCGCTGTTGCTGAGTTTTCTGGCAATACCCCGTATCTCGCAACGCCAACAATCAGCAGACATCATTCAGAGCGCACCACACGTCGTTCGTTCATTGAAACAACATTTGACGCACACACTGACATCTGCCATTCACATCTCGCGTTGCATGCGTTCGATGACAAACGCTCAAATGCTACTGGCTCAACATCAACGTTCACTGAGAAGGAGTATTCAGAGAGCACTGAGACACTGACTGCTGAAACAATGGCACTCGGCAAACACACAGCCAACAGCGACGGTCTGCCAGAGGCGCCGCCACCGATCTCGCGTTCTGCATCTGCGAATCGGCTGTACCGATCGAGCGGCAGAAGCAGTCGCTCGTTGCGTCGCTACCAACGGCAGATGCACAATGCGTCCGCTGCTGCTGCTGCTGGCCCTGGCACACCACGGGTGGCACGATCCGCTGATGAATGTACGGCTATCAATAATGGGTGCACACGGCAATTGCATGCGTTAAAACTACACTTAAAACGCGTGTTTGAAAGATACGATCGTGCAGCTTATGACTGTATTGTTTCAGTGTCTCAGCTTGAGCCGAACACGGAGCAGCAGTTCCGCGTGGTCGCCAAGAACGCAGCCGGCTACGGGCTTGCGTCCACACCATCGGCCGTGGTGCACGTGCCTGCTGCCCCAATGACGTCCGTGGCATCGCCGTCGTCAACTGGCACTTCACAATGGCAGTCGCCACCACTTGGTTGGTCTTGCAATCAATGAAACCAAGCATATTTCACAAGGTTCCATTGCACTGCAGAAACCAACACTGATTTTAGAGGTTTCTTGTCCTCTTTCTCGGTGCCAGTTTAATTACATCCCGTTGTATTTCATGTGCAGCTTTGCTAGTTATGTGCACTCTATATTTTAGCGCAAAATATCGGCCACTACTGTTGTATTAATAATGCAGCTACTGATGACAATATCTTAGCGCCTCTTGTGCAAGATGCCAATATTTCAGTGGGTCATGTGCATGTCGCACGCATGTTCACCATAAACCCTGTGGCTGCCAGCACAAATCTGTTTGTCCAGCCCAGCCAGCTTGATGCTGCTATCGTATCGAAAATATGGCCATGCGCAGAGAGCTCACTCAGCTGCCGCAGTGTGCATAGAAAATAGGAGGTGTAATCTGTAGTGTGCATATTTGGCTGGCTGTGTTGGCCCAGAAACCCGCTGGAATGCGTGCATGCGCGCGTTTGATCGGAGAACGTCGCAAGATTTTGAACAGAGTTTTCTCAGTGGAAGCGAGCCTTTTAGTGCATCATGCCTGGTGCTGCTACAGTGCTGAAGTCGATTGAGACCGGCAATGCGCTCAACTGATTATGATCATTGAATTCTGATGCAGCCCAAAAGTCGTTACATTTGCAACGTGTCACTAGCACTTGAGCAAATTCTAAACTTTACAAGCATTCCATCATTTTCTGCTGCCTGTTTGTAACACTCGAATTCAGCCAGTGCCGTTCAGTTTCTCTGGCATTATTTGGTGGCGAAGCGCCAATCTTCAACAGTTTTGCGAGCATTTGTGCAACGGGCAACAAACTGCTGCGTGATGAGACAACCGGTTGGGCCAGCAATGCTGCCTGCTGAGCCACTTGGTTGGTGCTGTTCTCTTTTTTGGCTGAGCACACACGGGCGCTGCTGTTGTTACGCGCAACTTGTGTGCCGTGTCCATCCATCCATCGTTGTTATTTTTACGTGATACGTTTTTCATTACGTGTCTCGCGTGTTTTCCATGTTAGCTGCTTGGCTGCGTGCGCACTGCCTAGCAGCGGTGTGTGGTGTGGCGGCGTTGGCTGTTGGTTGACTAGGAGGCATACTGCTCATACGACCGCATGAAAGCCCATGGAGCTTCACTCAGTCAAACGTCGACATTGGTGACAATCAACAGAACATCTTTCTGAACACGAGCACTTGCAAATTGCAATTGTTGCACGGCGTTGACGGCTGAGCGATTCAGTGGCGTTCGGGCGCACACGGCTGCAGTGACATTCATGCTGTGATCAGCGGCTCGATCGATTTGTCGCTGTGCGTCGTGTTCGTTCGCTGCATGTACGCTCTCTCGCTCTCTATGGCAGCCAATAAATTTGCCAGCTGGCGGTGCACCAAACACGTTGCCTTTGCATTCACTGTTCCCATGCGTTGCCGTAACTGGATCAGTTTGCTCGTTTACGCGCGTTATTATGCAAAGGCAATGAAAAAAAATAAACAACAAAGAAACATCGTTATTGAGATGGTTTTTTCGGCGACGAATATTTATTGGCGCTGCCACCGCGGAGGCGCTTTGAAGACACAAAGGCAACACACACAACCAACGTCATGTTCATATTTCCAGTGATATTTCGTACGTTTCGATTTCCGTTGTTTCACAGTTCTAGCAGGGTTGTTTTGATATTTTGTTCGAGACAAAAGAAGACGCCCGTTCTGTGCTTTCGGGAACTTTATTTCTTTGTGCCGTGTAATTCTGTTGACGGGTACGTTTTTTTTGTCGAACACGCAAAAAACTTGTTTCTCAGTGACTGACGGTTAATGTGGTGGTCGTACTGGCTTATCGTGTTTTAGTTACAACTTGCTATGACAAATAAGACTTTCTTTGACGGATATTGTGGTAACAATGGAACTGCGCAGACTCCTGTTTGTTCCATTGTGACATATGAGCACGCAGGAGCAATCAATCAAACAAAACCGTATATGGCTTTCAGTTTGATTTGAAAGCGATTTGAAATTTTTAGTTGCACTGGCGTGCACGTAGTGCGTTCTCGTTGTTGCCAGCCGTTTGCATGTTTTGCGTGATTGATACAGTGATAGCAATCAGCTGGTTTGCTTTGCGTGAGAAAGCAACTACACTCTTTGTCCAGCATGTTTACGGATTACTTTATGTGAGGATTTCTGTGTGAAAATGGCCAAAAAGAGAGCGAGTGACTCGATACAATCGGAGGTTTTCCTGTCGCGTGTTCTGTTCAATCATCGTGCTTTTAATTTATTGCATTCGGAGTTTCAGAAGAGAACTGTCTCTCCATTCTTCTATCAGTTTGTTTTTGGACGTTTTTCCGTATTTTTGTGTCTTCTCGCCCTTTTCAGCTTTGCATTGCATTGCCGCGTTGTCTGGATGAGTGCCTAAAAAATTCCTAACAGGTGGCCTGTGAATAAAATATAAACACCGGGTTAGGCCGCTCAGTCTTGTTCAGTGCCAGTCGATTGCGCATGGGCACGCTTCAGTGCTTCTGGCGGCTGTTTGCTCACCTCAAACGCACGTTTGCTTCTTACCGACCACCAAACTAATTCAACTGGAACACTTGACATTGAACATTGACAAAAATGTTGCTTCCTCAGAACAGCAAAATGATTTTTTTGTTCGATTGATTGGTTTAGTGGGTCTGCAGTCAGCAAATTTCTGTTGCATGCTGTGTGTGTGTGGCACAACGGCGCCAACGCGTTCATTGTTGCCACTGAAACAAAGTGCAGCGTAGTTTGCGGCAGTGTTCTTGGTGTAGCAGCACCACTGCTGATAATTGTGTTGGCGCATTGCTCACCAGCTCAGTGGCCGTGTGAGTGCACCACTGCAATTACTCGTCTGTGTATTACTCGTCACCATGCCCTATCTTGCCTGCCATGACCATTGGACGCAGTGCACTGCAGCGCACAAGTCTCGTAAAATGACAAGACCTTTATGATGCCCCAAAGCCCCGAATGATGTTTTTATTGTTTTCAAAAGCAAATCAACTCCACGCGGGTGGCTCTCTCATGGGCGCAGCAGCGGGAAAACAAAACATGTTTTGTCTGCAGCACTCGTCTGTGGAAGTGCTGTGTTTCTACTGTTTCATCTTGTGCCTTTTTTCTCACTGTCCATTACTACGCAGCATCTAACGACGCAAAATTAGTGGCCAGTAGTTTTATAGTTCACAAACTGCTCTTGCTCAATTTCGTGACAGACACATGAGAGTATTTTTGTAGCTTTCAGTTGCGATGCAAGTTTGCACGTGTTGTATCGTTGCTATTGTTTAGTGATTTTTTGTAATTTTGATGTAGTGTGCAGTGGCGTATTGCAGGTGTGCCGCATCCGCCGTCGTGTCCGCGAGTGCTGCGCGTCAATCAGAGCAGCGTGCAACTGGCCTGGTCTGCGCCGGTGTCCGGTGGCACCGGTGGGCCTGTCGCTGGATACACGGTCGAATACAGACCGGTGATGTCGGCAAGTTGGCTGCAGGCGAACGACTACTTGATCACAGAGTGTCGCTACCAAGGTACCACTGCTATTGCAGTGCTATCACTGAATTGTTGTTCTTCTCTTGGCTGTTGTAGTCTTTTATGGAACGAATTTTAGAGCTATGTTCAAAACAGCTTGCTCCAACCATTGTCTTGGTACCGCCAATGGCACACAAAACACTAAACAGGCATTTGTATTGGAAACCCGCGGAAAAGTTATGATGGCTACCGGCTACTGCGGGAAAACCATGACGTCACAGTTCTCACACTGCTAGATTGCACTTCAAGTTATTGCGCTCTGTTTCGTTGAAATTCTGGTTGACTGACGACCTGGCTGTTTTGAACTCCAGAAAATGGTCATCATTACAAAAGTGATTGCTTCAGTGCAAGGCCTCCGGCCGAACGGTGAGTACGAGTTCCGCGTGCTGGCACGCAACGCCGAGGGATACTCGGAGCCAAGCAGGTCCAGTGGCTCAGTGGCCATCACACCACGGGCTATTGATGCGGCTGGTGAAATGTTTGGTACGTTGCATCATTGCGTCTCAAGCAGTCAAATTGTGCTTTCTGGCATTTCATTATGGTACGAATCAAAATCAAATCTGGCATTCGCTACGCATTCGAACTGGTTGGACCAAACAAGACCCCAACTAGGGTTAGCATGGGAAATAAAACCCAAGACCGGTTTTCGATTTTATTCTTGCGAAAATAAAAAAAAAGATTTTTTTACTTTAAAAATTTTCTGAACTTTTGGTGCTTCAAAACTATTGGGTGGATGATATCACAAAATTACATGTAGCAAAAACTAAAAACTTGAAACTGTGTAAAACTGTGAAATGTCGGATTCACTTTCCTTGCAGCTTCAAATATTAATTTCGACTGTTTTGGTGATTTTTAACTGGAGGTTCCAGCTTCAGTTCAGTTCAGTTCAGTTTTATTTAGCACTGAAGTGCATGGACAATATGTACAAAGTAATGCAAGATTACAAACCAACTGTAGTTGGGTAGCTTCTGGAAACTTTTGGGTGCTGGGAAAAATTGGGAATAGTTTTTAAACGGAAATAAACCGCTTTTTTTCTGACCATATAAAAATCTTTTTTACCCACCCTAACGCCGCTCCGCATTTTTATTTGGTTAGAATTAAAAGCAAGCGATCAGCTGATTGCTCTGACTACTACGAACATTAGCGAGTGCTTGCATACGAACATGTGTCCGTGTGGCAACGTGCGTTTTCCAATTGGCAACGTTCGTGCAGTTCCACCGGCGCCCAGCCAACCGCAAGTGGTCGACGTCGACTCGGACTGGGTGACGCTCATGTGGACGCCTGCGTCCGGGCGTGCCTCGTACTCTGGCAGTGCTGCTGTGCCCGCACACGTCCATGGGTACACGGTGGAGAGCAGGGAGATGGGCAACCCAAACTGGATGCCCGCCACGGAGCACTTGCTCACCACAACGCAACTCACTGGTTGGTCTCAGTGAACGTTTCGGCAGTGGCATTGCCTGCTGCCAGTGTCGTTTTTGTGTGCCAATACGAGTGCATGTGCAGTGCATTCTGCTGCGTGCATGCCAACGTGCATTGCGTTTCAGTGCGTGGCCTGCATCCGAACTCGACCTACGTCTTCCGCGTGTTTGCGGTGAACGCGGCCGGCTGCGGCGAAGCGTCCGAGGTGTCCGAGCTGGTGCAACTGCGTCCCAAGCTGCACGGTACCCCGCGCGGTGTGCCCGCACGGCCGACGCCGCCGGAGGTGCTCGAGCAGATCGGCGACCAAGTGAGCCTCTGCTGGCTGCCCGCGCACTCGTCCTTGCCCGTGCAGGGCTACGACGTCGAGTTCAGCGACAACACCTCCGAGCACACCTGGTACAAAGTGAACGATCTGCTGATGCAGAGCTGCCAGATGACCAGTGAGTCAACAGCGCATGTTGCCTGTGAAAACTGATCGAACATTTCGGCCAACAAGCGCAAGTCATTCGAATGGTGTAATAGTTCAGTTCAGTTCAGTAATAGTTCGAATGGAAGTGCGCATAATTTGTTACAGCACACGCGTGCTTTTGCAAGCAAAGTACTTTGTTGCAGTCGGCGACCTCCAGTTCGGTCACGAGTACGAGTTTCGTGTGATCGCCAAGAACGCCATGGGCTATTCGCAGCCGTCAGACGTCAGTGAAACGGTGCTCGTTGGTGACACAACCGGCAACACGGCTGGCACGGGCACACATCGCGCAAACAATGCCATGCCCGGCTACCCAGAGGACACAAACAACCGTGAACAGCCACTCGCCGCACAACGAACGTCGCACACAAACGGTGAGCGATGGTCGGCTGAAATTGTGCAACGTTGCACGCAGAGGGAATGAGAAGAATGTTTTTGGCTGACAGTTGATTGATTCTGCGAATATACCACCCACGGACAGGGACACCTGTGGTTTTTTACTTATGAGTGCTTGATGCTGAATGATTATGATTTCACAGCAAATGTCAAATGGCGGTAGAGTTGTATCTCTTGTTTCCTTTGACGCATGACGACACAGTTCACGTAACACATATACTTTATTCTACCCAATCCGACAAGCATACACAAACTTTCATCGTTTTTAAGATGCAATGCAACAGAATCGCAAGTACGTGTTTACGTTTCATGAATTTTCAACACACGCATGAAGCTTATCAGACACAACATGAGCTTAGTTTTCATACATTTTTTCTAATCTTTACAACAGGTAGCATGATATGTCACGATTTTTCAGTCTTTGTGTGATAATAAATTTTGCACCGCACGAAGAACAGTTTTGTTGAAAACGTGTTGAGAAAGGATACTACGCGAATGACCTTGCGGTGGTGCAGGCAGCACATGCGTGGTGTTATCACGGCGTGCGTTCGATTGCGGCCCATTAGATAGCGGCCGAAGCTTTGCGGCCGAAGCATTGCGGCCTGAAGGATTGCGGCCTGAAGGATTGCGGCCTAGGACAATTGCGGCCTGAAGGATTGCGGCCTGGACGATTGCGGCCTGAAGGATTGCGGCCTGGGACGATTGCGGCCCGGGACGATTGCGGCCCAGGACGATTGCGGCCCGGGACGATTGCGGCCCGGGACGATTGCGGCCCACGAAATTTTAAAGCGTTGTCATTGTCTTTGTCGCACGCAGCTGGTTATGTTATTCTCGCACACGAGTTTTCAATTCTTTTTTTTAAAGTTGTTTTTGTTTATTGATTTGTAATTATGTTTTATTTAGAACCCCAAATCGAAATCTTCCATGCTCAACTTTCCTTGTCGCCGAGCAGAGCTATATTTCATCTGAGCCTTTTTTGTTTAATTTGTTATTTTTAAATTTTTAAAGTTTTAAATTACCAATTAATTATTTAAAATTAAACCAACAAAAAAATTCTCATTAAACATTAAAACTGTACTTTCTTATGAAAATATCTGAAAATCTTCTTTTGTCTCGAGTCGAGTCCTCAGGCAGAGACCCCACCTAGGGTTGTTGGAAAAAAAACCTAAATCTTCATTTTTTTAATTGAAAAAAATCAGAAATTAAAGTTGTGCTAAATCAACCAGGGAGTTCGAAGAACCACATTTGATGTGCAAGCGCCTCCCGAATGACTCCCGAAAACTTCCCAGATTTTGTTTGGTGACCTCATTTACCCCTTTTCCAACCCGTTACCATGCCTCTTCTTGTGTTTTGACTCACAAAACGTCACTAATTGTCCCCAGCTCAAATGAAAACAAACACACCGGGTTGAAATTCGATCAGTTCTGATGATGTCGCGACGACAGGACACGAAACAGCAACCAGACCATGTGGCGCTTGCAAACGGAGCAGCTCGGACGTTCAGAAATCAGATTGCGAGGCGAATTGTCACCTTATCTGCATCGGAATTAGTAAGCCAAGCTGTGGAACGCTTAAAAACTTCATCGCCGAAGTTGTCGAAACCTAAAATCAGTCGGTAAAACGGTCCAAAATCGACTACTGACGGTTTTACGAGGTAATATCAAAAAAAATTGTTGAACTTTCGAAAAATTGTGCCAAAATTAAGATTTTCAGAGCATATTAGAGGAATTGTCGCGTCCGTGGCGTAGCGGTAGAACTTCGGCCTACAGTTCTGTAGGTACGGGGTTCGAACCTCGCTGTGGACAAGACATACTCGTGGAAAAATTAGAGTGACCAATAAACATCTAATGGTCTATTCCCTCCTGAGCCGAGGGTAAAATTGGGCTCGGGGCAGTATTGCCCGTCTCCGCCGGAGTTTGGTACCTTCGGGTTTCCGGAACCGGCGCGCGTACAAATAAAAAAAAATAAAAAAAAAATTAAAAAAAAATTAATTTAAAAAAATTTTCGAATTTTTTTAATCGGCATTTTTTAATCACATAAAAAATTTTGATTTTTGTTAAACAACCCTAACCCCCCCAGCATTTGTTTCAAATCAAACCTCCAAAATATTGGATTTTCAAACATAGGGATTCGGACAACAAACAACAACAGTTCATTTCAATTCAATTCAATTTCAATTCAATTTCCATTCAATTCAATTTATTTTATTGCTAACAGCGGCGCAAATATTGGCGCAAATATCAACGATCGATTCGACGCAAACGCAGCAGACACGACGACGACGATGGCTTATATCATTGCTGTTCCAGAGCAGGGGTGTTGGGGGCCATATAGATGGCTGGAGCAAATATTCTAGATAGATAGAAATTGACCTGGAAAGGTGACAAAGCATGAAAACTTTGTGGGCCGCAATCGTCCCAGGCCGCAATCGTCCCGGGCCGCAATCGTCCCAGGCCGCAATCGTCCCAGGCCGCTATCGTCCAGGCCGCTATCGTTCAGGCCGCTATCGTCCAGGCCGCTATGCTTCGGCCGCAATCGTCCAGGCCGCAATCCTTCAGGCCGCTACGCTTCGGCCGCAATCGTCCAGGCCGCAATCTCTTGGGCCGCAAAAGTACATTTGCCGTTATCACAGTCGCAGTGTCACTGTCGTTCAGCATGACACCACACCAGTTGAAACGTTCCTCTCAACTGTTTCACTTTCAGTCTGAATCGTGACAAAATATTTAATAGCGACATTCGCTGGTTGCTGTCGACAATTTGTTGGGCAAACCTGAGAATTCTTGTTTGCTGTTTTCATGGTGGCTAGCACACACCGACAAACGTTTATTTACTTTTTGTTAGGTTTGCACGTTGGAGAAAAAACGGATATCATTATCAGCAAAACATGCTCGTTATGTTGTGGTATTGATAGACTGCGAGAAAAAAAAACGTTTTGCTCAAAGCGATCCCGCTTTCTGCAAGCCCTAACAACGCCAACAACATTGATTGTTGTCTGTCTGCTTTGTTGCTGGTACAAATGGACACCTGAGTAAAATTCAGTGTTTGTGAGCACCAACAACAACAGCAACTCCAACAGTAGTCGTTTCAAAAACGGTCTGCTCATGTTTGGGTTTGTTAAACTGGTACTGATTTTGATCATGCATGATTCAAAAAGCTGCGCAGATCTGCCATTTTGGAGTTTCGTTAGACAAATAACAGCGATTTTCTGAGCGTTCGAACGTTTGCCAAGAAGCGTGCGTTGCAAATGATGAATGGAATTTCAGTGGGATCATTGGCTGAACAGTGAACATTTGTGTTACTTTTACGTTTTCTGGCTGCCTAGTCAGTGTAATGACTCAAGCTTTGGTTTGTAATGTTCAAGTGTAAAACGTGATGTTTACCTTGAGATGTACGGTTCTCAACGCATGTTTCGTGTTGCGTGTTTTGTACGTCTGATCTGATATAGCTGGCTGTTGTTGTGTATTGTATCTAACATCTTTGAACTTTACCTTGTATTCCCATCATTGCAGAAATTTAGCACAAAATTTGTTTTCAATGTACTACGCTCCATAAACTACTTTCGCCTGTTCTGTTGCAGTGCGTTGAAAATGTGTAAACAAACTGTCTGTTCAATGGTGTAGCGGAGACAATGTGTTCAGTGCTTCGCACTTACTGATAACGGCTGACCTGAGTTGAATGGTTTAAGCGTTGAATCATCAATTTTGTCAGTGCTGAAACGGTCTTTATCGAATTTTGCGCATAGTTATTGTTTTTTCCTTGCACTGTTCAGCAAGCCCGCCAGTGTCGACAAACGGTGGTACAGCCATGATGCCGAATCGAATGCCAAATGGCAACCTTGTCAACAATGACCCTGCAAACAGTCGATTGATGCGACGAGACCCAAGTTAGTTGGTTGGCTCGGCGGTTTTGCGTTGTTATTGAGATTTTCATGTGATCTGCAAAAAGACCAAAACTTATGGGGATTGCATCACCTCGATGATGCACATTGCACGCGTTTGTTTCTGTGTGCACATTGCCGTCTCCGTGTGCCAGGTTACACGTCTGATTTTCCACTTGCGCTTCCCGACGAGCTTGCCCGTGCGCGTGAGTCTCCGCCTCTGCCCGACCGTGACGACTCACCGCCGCCGATTCACAGGCCTCCGTTCAACGCCAACGATGGAGGTCAGTCTGATCAGTCTGTGTTCCTACTGTCTTTGCAGTGCCCGACCAGAGTTACGTGGTCTGCTGAGCCGATGATGCCTCGTGGGTGTCGTCGTGCCACAGTGGCACTGGTAGGGTTGGCATGCGAAAAACAGTATTTCGCCAACCCTAGACACAGGTCTTCACAAACATGAGTTCTGTGAAACGTCATTTTGATTTGTTTTCATTCTTATGGAACTGATTTGTTTTGAGAGGTTGCCAGTGCAGTCACTTGCTTTTGTGGTTGATTGATCGACTTTTCCTTGTGTTTCGTGTTTTTTTGATTTGCGACGCTTTTACATTTTCATTTGCTGTTTTATCTTTTTTTCTCAGCCGGCCAACTGCAAGGAGGTAACAACACGGAGTATTTTTTTGATGCAAATGATAAACTTTGCTGTCGTTTTTATCTTTTGAAATTTTTGGCTGTTTTCACAATGAATGAGATGAATGCAGTATTTCACCTTTTCTTGCACCACTTGTTTTTTAACAATGCTTGTGTTTGAATTGGTTTCTTTCTTTGTGTTTGTTACTGGCTTTTTCACAGTAGCTGACTTTTGACTGATGAGTGCTGACCCGATTTTCTCGGGGCGGACAAAAAAATCATTTTTTACTATTTGACGTCAGTTTTGATTGAATTTAACGTGGAAGAACGTGCGTGAAGAAACGTATCACTTTCTACACATTTTCTTCTCACTTCTTAGTTGTGAGTTGTTAGCCTCAATTTTCAAGGCACTGCTGTGGTTCTGTAATGTTGTTGGTTGCTGCACGATTATGAAATCGTTTCACAGTTTTACATTGTGCTTCGAATGTTTCGATCGAGTGAACTTGCGCTTCATGATACGAAGCGTGTGGCACATATGATTGGTCGTTTGGTTGAGTGACTTGTGACATCACTGTGATGCCAATTGTGTTTGGTCGTTGAATGTCGTTGTTGTTGTTTTCCAGTGCAATGGCGCAATCCAACGCTGGCCGAAGTGCTCGACTACTTGTCGAGTGCAAACAACATGATTCGTCTGAATGCCGCTGGCTATTTGCAGCATCTGACATACAAGGACAGCGAAACGAAACGACGCACAAAGTTTGTGCGCTGCTTACTCTGCTGAAATCAGTGTTCGAATAAGCTAATTGGCGATTGTGTAAAGCTGTACGCACATGCCAATTGACGTTCATTCGTAGCACCACGAATGACGAATGGCGACTGACTCATTTGATGAAACAATACCGTATTACCTCTAATAAACCCCCATGGGGGTTTATTTCTTCAGCGACTTCTGGGGGTGGGGGTTTATTTGGGGGGGGGGGTTAATTTTGGGGGGGGGGTTAATAGAGGTAATACGGTAGTCAGTCTTTGTTATTTGCTAAGGTTTTCACCCAACAGCTTTAAAAACTGAAAATTCTACAAAAAAACAAAAATTCGAACTTTGAGAACGAGACTGAGGCAGCAGTAAAATTCAGCGGCGATACAGAACCTGAACACCATCGAAGCACACCAAACGCAACGTTCAACATATTGCAGAGAGTTGGGCGGCATCAGTCGCTTAGTGGAACTGTTGAGCTCTGACATTCCGGAGATCCAGAAGAACGCTGCCGGTTGCCTGCGCAATTTGTCGTACGGCCGCCAGAACGAGGACATCAAACTGGCGATACGCGACGACGGCGGGGTGCACGCGCTCGTGACGCTGCTCAGGAAGACGCCCGACATGCAAGTGAAGGACGAGATCACCGGCGCCCTCTGGAATCTCTCATCGTGCGATGTGCGACTTGCACTGCTGCTGTTATTATCTTTTGTTCAGTTCTGATGCTCAGTGCACACAAAGAAACGAGAAACGTTTCATGCTTGACGCGGCCATTCAACTTTGCTCAGGTGAACCGAGTGCCGGACATACGTTGTTGGGGTCACTTGGACAATTTTGAATTGGTGCATCACGCATAAAACTAGTTTTCTTTCCAGGTCTGCAAACACACTGAATCGCTGGCAAAGCCAAAAATGATGATACCATTGCGAATACAGTTAGCCGTTTTCACAGTTTGGATGTACTTTCGTTTTCAGTCACTGAAGCAACTGATCCTTGAAACGAGTGCTGATGTGCTCGCACGACAGATCGTGGTGCCTGGCTCTGGCTGGTCACCTGACGGCCACCACGTGCCACCCGACCGACAGTACAACCCAAATGTCTTCTGCAACGCCACTGGCGTGCTCAAGTGCGTTGAATGCAATTCTTATTTCTATTGTTCTTTGCGGCTCGTGTACTATTCCGGCCCGCGAAATTCCGGCCCGAAGAATTCCGGCCCGCTCATTCCGGCCTGAAGAATTCCGGCCCGAAGAATTCCGGCCCGAAGAATTCCGGCCCGGAGAATTCCGGCCCGACGAATTTTCGCCAGCACGAATAATATTAAACCATGGAGTGATTTTTGGTAATCAAATATCGATTGGTAATAATTATTCACAATCACAACGTGAATAAATAAATTCATACAGATAGTTTGAAGCTTTGTTAGCCGTGCAGAATAATACCTTGGGCTTGTATTTTTGTTCTAGCAAGTTCAACATAATGACTTGTGTTTCTGCATTAGTGCTCCCCCCCTCGAAATTTGCTTGACACCCACCCATCGAAATTTACCTAAAAAGACGTTTTTTGAAGCACCGAAAAAAGTCACGCTTGAAATAATGAAAATGCAAACCAGCCAGCATGATCACGCAGATCAAATAATGCAGAAATGATGCAACACAGCACAAACAAAAATCAGTTAATAAGTGATGGTTCACAAATCCTGGTTCTCGTGATTAAAGAAAGTCTTTTTTTATATATATTATTTATTTTGTTCAATATTATTCAAAATATATTATTTTGAAAAAGGTTCCTCTTTTCAAAAAATCAACTAACAACATCAATTAAAGTCAATTTCCAAACATCATTGGAAATACACTGTAGCATGTGAACATCGATATTTGATTACCAAAAATCACTTCGTGGTTTAATATTGTTCGTGATGGCGAAAATTCGTCGGGCCGGAATTCTCCGGGCCGGAATTCTTCGGGCCGGAATGAGCGGGCCGGAACTCTTCAGGCCGGAATTAGCGGGCCGGAATTGTACCCCCCACCCCGGTTCTTTGCAGGTTTCAATACTCACAACTCCAGATAAAGCACACTACAGTATGTTTTTGTGTAAGCCTGTCACTTTTTCGCAGAATGCAGAGCTTGCGAAAAAAGAATTTAGTTGTTAAAAAAGATATCAAAATTTTTTAGATATTGAAAAAGAATGGGTTTCGGAGTTGCAAGAAATTTATATTAAGCTACAATAATGTTGGCGTGTTGATTCATTTAGTTAACCAGTTAATTTTGATAATTCGTTTTTTGTTACCGTAATTCAAAGTTTCTCATGCTCTTTAATCTACGAGAAAAGTGACAGGTTTAAACAAACACACTGTACATTGTCTGTCTGGCTTTTGCTTCATGATTATGCGAAGCGATACACAGTTTGGTTCGAACGCAACTTCTTACTTGCGTGAGAGTGCTGTATTTTATGCTGTCTTCAGAAACGTCAGTGCAGCGACGGAAGGCGCTCGCAAGATGCTGCGCGAGGTTGCCAACTTCCTGGACGCGCTGATGCTCTATCTGCACCAGGCGGTCATGCAGCGCAATGAGGTCGACACCACACCGGTCACAAACGTCATCTGTATACTTAGAAACGTGTCTTTCAGGTGTCAATGCAGTTTATCATATTCACGTGGCACAATACAATGCAAATCAAAATGCTTTTCACAAGCGTTTTACTGCAGATGTCAAGAGGTCGACGATCCGCTGTACGATCAACGACCCGAGGCGTCCAGCATCCGTGAGCGATCAAAATCGGCGCCCAGTGGCAGTCCGAAAATCAAACGTTCGTCCAAGCAAAACACGTCGAATGCTGACTTTTCATTTCGGCAGTATTTTCATTGTAGACGTTGTACAATTATGTTTCAGAGAAGTTTTTCAAGAAAAAACACTCGCCTGACTCGCCGGGCACGCCGCTGCCAGCGTACATGCAGCGGCCAGCACGTGGCATTGCGCTCACGTGGCAGCCGGAGGCCATCAAGATCTATCTGCAGCTGTTGAATGAGTCTGGTAACTCGGCGGTGCTCGAAGCGACTGCTGGCGTCATACAGAATGTCGCTGCTTGCTGGTGGCAGGCACGTCGCAAAACAGACGTCATCGTTTTTCAAGCTCTGCAACTCATCACATGCACCAAAGGAAAAAATCAGTTTCTTACCTGACGTGCCAATTCAAAAGCGCTGTGGGGACCATCCTGGTTTTGAAGATATGACAGGGTCACTCAGACAACTTCCAATTGCTGCATCAAATATGATGAATCATTTAACATCTGGGAGCTAAACGTTTCCAACCGAAACAAGCATGTGTGTCAGTGAAGCAAGCTGCTCAATTGTTTTCAATCAACTTTGGCCGTTTGCAGCCGTCTGTTGAATTCCGCGCGTTATTCCGCAAGGAGCGTGGCCTGCCAACGCTTGTGCAGCTGCTGCGTCTGCCTGACGATCGAGTCGTTGGCGTCGTCGCAACCGCACTCAGGAATCTGGCACTGGACAAACTCAACCGCGACCTCATTGGTTGCGCAGCACTTTCAATTGTTATTTTGTGTGATTGATTAGTCGATTGCAATTGTAGAGAAAGACCAAGAACGACACGGTTAATTTTCCTGATGGGCTCATGATTTCGGTTTGTTTTGAATCTGGTCTGCTCTCCGATCTGCATAAACTCATAACAATGTTCGCTTCGCTTCGCATTATCTTTTATTGCATTATTCATAAAAACCGTTTTTCAGGTAAATATGCAATGAACGACCTGGTAAACAAGCTGCCAGAGCCGTCGAAGCCGCCGAATGCAGCGGTGAGCGATTTGACGTTGTGCGGCATTTTGGCGGTGCTCTACGAGACCGTGGTGCGGAGTGCTGAGTTCACGCGTAATCTGCACGACTGTGGGGGCACGCCGAGGTTGATCACAATCGCAAGGGCAACACCACAACAGCACAATGCGCGTGCCATCAGATACGCCACGCAGGTAAACACAGGCCACTTCGTTATAACACTGCAATGCTGCAGCCACAAACAAACGCACGCCACACTGACATTTGTGCAGCGCGGTTGCCGTCGTGTGTGCGTTTGTTTGTGACTGTGCGCCATTATTGTTACCGTCTTATAGTAGAGTGCAATACCTTTGCAGACGCACAAGCTGCAACCAAGCAACTTTCATAGCATTTCATCTCCTACCACGCAGGTGCTCTACACAATGTGGCAACATCGTGAGCTGCATGATCTATTCAAACGAGCTGGTTACAAGCAAGAAGACTTCTTCGTGCTACGCAACAAGCCAGGCCAACAGCCGACCGCGCATGACATGACACTGGCGAGGCCCGTCAGCACCCAGGGGCCTGAGCGACCCATGGCCACTCGTATCAGGCCTGACATCAGTGAGTGACGTCATCTGTTCACGTGGCTGCTGTGTGTTCACGTGGCCAAAGAACGGGTAGTGTTCGTCTAAAGACAGTGCACTCGCTTAGCACACAGTGATGTAGCACAGTCACAAAGAAGCACACAGACATACGATATTACAGCGGTGGTGGTGCATTGTGTGCATGTTTGTGAGAGTGCAACATCACCGTGCATAACCGAGTGCACTATGAGCAGATGTGTGCCATTATGCGATGCACATTTGCTGTTGTGTGCAGATGTGAGCACGACTGCGCCGTCGTCGTCGTCGGGCAGGAGTGCCGGCTACGGCACCATTGGCTCGAGAGCAGGGGGCACTGTCAGTCGGCAGCAACACGGCGAGCCTCTCAATGGCCACGGCATTGCTGACACACCACAACTGCATGACACTTACAGACCGCCAGGCACTTACGCCACTGTTAGTCACTCTCAGCAATAATCACTGCGCGCCTGATGTAGATTCGGCTTATTCAAACGTGTCTGACCGAAATGACGTCAATTGCTTGAAGAAAACGCCTGTTTGTCATGCTAGATTAGTTCGGTCGTTTACGCGAAGGGATTATGTTGTTAGCATTATGTCATTTCGGCTGGACACGTTTAAAAACTAGCCTATACTGTGAGCAGCAAGCGTGTTTCATGAGCACTGCAATTGTTTTGCGTCCAACGTGCAGTCTTCGTCGGAGCCGCTGTACGCGCAAGTGCAGAAGGCTCAATATGCGGACGTGCTGAGCCCGATGCAGCCGACTGTGTCCGGTGGGCACGCTGTGGCAGAGCCGGCTGGCGACAGCTGGGTATGACACGCACTGCACTCCTGTGGCGCACACAACCACACTAAAATTGTCTGCTTAACAAATGAAATCCGACAACGTTCGTTCGTCGCGAAAACGGTTTCCATCATTGGTTTGACGTTTTATGCCAGTCAGCTTCAGAGAGCGTGCTATAATCATTCGTGATCAATATTATTGTGTTTATATCAGACTCTTTCACAGTATTCCTGTTTGTTTGCTTGTTTTATTTCATTATCAAAAATTGTACCGTTTTGTGTTGGTTATTTGTATATCGTAAAGTTTTCATCTTTAGAATGCATAGAATGTAGTTAATTGAAAAGTGACAGTTCACCGTTCAACAGTTTGCTTTTTGCAACAGTAATTGTTTTCGTTTTGTGAAAAACCATATGAAGTACACACTCCATAACCATTGATTGTGAATATAAAACGTGACTGCTTGAATAACTGTGAGATATTTATTTTCCATCATTCTCATTTTAGTCATTGTGTTGTAATCAGACAAGAAAACATTCTGCCGATGAAATAAAATCAAACTGAATATATTGTATTTGCTGTCACACGTCTCGCCAGAAATTAGCCATTTTCTTCAGCAACGGGTGCACTTTCGCATGGCCGTACTGGCAGTTTGTCTGCCAACGGGTCAACGTAAAGGGCACCTTGGGCGCTGGCGGCTCTTCCGGTTCATCCCATCTGAAACAAAACGATCATCGCATGCTTGGTGTTCCAGATTGACCTCGACGTTCGGTGTGTGTGGACCACCAGATGTTTCCAGCAAGAACGTTAGCGTGTATTTTGGGTTACATTGCATGGAGTGACTCATAAGTTGTGCATGTATTCACGTGCACACTCATTCACAAAGCCTTGCACGCAACGCACACCACACGTACATTCGAAGCGGCGGCAACGCTCTGAGCTTGCGGCCAAAGTGTCCGGTCTTCTTGCGTCGAGGCCCGCGGCCAAGGCGATACCCGAAGCGACGCAGCATTTCCGGGGAGCCCCACCATTTTTGCTTCCAGTCCGCGTGCGACATGCGGCCCACGACCGCCTGGCACGTCGGCTTCAGCGCGTACTCGTGCTTGTGTGCGGTCTGGCGGAGAAAGGCAGTGTCAACAGTTGGGGAATTCAAATGCAAAACGCTGCAAGTCAGTTCAGTGAGACGTACGGACACGACCACATAGTTCTCCATGTGACTTCGTATTGTCATTGAGGTGCCAGGTGTGTGCGCGAACCGATAGCCGTGCCCCGGGAATTGTTCCACTTGACAAATGGTGGTGCCCGGCTCAAGTGCCCCCAACGGGTACGCGTCACCATCGAGCACTTTCGCATCTGCACATTGCATCTTGTTAGAAACACACATCTCTTGAACACCAGGTTACCAGGTGATCCATTACAAACGATCTAAAGCAGTCTCAAACGTTCTAGCATTGTCTTTTGTCTTTGATTTTGGTTCTGCGACTCATTACGTTTGCAGACGTGGAAAGATGGTTTCATGCTAGATGCGACAATTCAAAATAACCCTAGTAACTTTGAATTCCTGCGTCAAGCACCAATCATCTTGCGTCGATCGACAGAGTTGCACCAAAGCAATTGAGTCGCTGATACCCCAGGTGAAGCATGAAATTGCCACCTTATCTATGCGCGCATTGAGTCGCAAAACCAGATAACATACAAGATTATGTAATGACTGTAATTATGTAACACTAAATGTAAATGAACTGCGTTTTTCAAGCGAAGCCAACTGACGCTGTGTGTTGGGAATGTGCATGGTCGAGCGTATGATGTCACCAGCTGCCATGCCATCCGTCGCCAGGAGCCACCGTTTGCCGTTTGCGCCTGCCACCAACGCAATGTAAACGTGACGAACCGCATCGCGACGCACCTCCAGCACCTGCAGAACACAAAAGATCAGAAATAAGAAACAAGCGAATACAACAAGCATGCCGTCCTTTGCAACTTGCTGGCGGAGTGAAAAAGATATTTGAATTGTGTGAGGTTACTGACTGCCGCACTGATGTGCGCATGTTTTCCGACGGGATTGTGTCAAACGTGATCAATCACGATTGAAATCACCGATTGCAGCTGCGTGTGCATCAACTTACACGCTCACGATAGAAGCCGTTCGTTGGGCCACCGCGGCGGTCTTGCACCATGAAAAAGTCAAATTTGATACCGCCGCCCACTCGGTCGTTTATTCGTTCACCTGCATTATGAAATCGAGCTGCAGTTCCAATCTGAGCTTTCGTTCGCTCGTACTTGACTTCAAATTGTCTAACGAGCTGCACAGCACACTGAACTCGCCGGCAGTACGGAAACATCGTAAAGCCAACGTTGTACCACCAACCGAGGATCGGGTCAACACCCGCGGTGCGTCTCAAGTTCAATGGCTGTGTCGTGTAGAAGTTATCGCCGTGTTGTTCCTTGAGCTCTTCCAGTTGAGTGTAGTCGTACTGGATACGATGTGGTGGTCGGGTGCCTCGTGCGCTGTGCCTTCAATCCAAACCAAATAGGCATTCAAGTCGAAAAAACGACATGCACCTCAACCACGTCTCGTTTTTCGCGACCTTCATGAGGCAGCATTCACGACGTGCGACGCATAGTTTTGTTTCAAACCACAAATCGTCACTAAATACTGCTCCCTGAACGCCCGTTTTTACGGAATCGCGAACCTCGCAAACCACGCGCGATCACCGTCGTGCTTCGGAATGCGTGTTCTGCTGCGGCACGGCTGCCAGACAGGCGTGCTGAGCGCGAATGTGAGCGTGGAATGCGCAAGGGACAGACAGCGCACAGCACCGGACACGCCACGACCGGTGGCACGACACGCTGACACACCGCGCAACATCGCACACCACACAGCACGGCACGGTCTCGTGATTCAGTCTATATATCTGTCTGTCTGTTCACATTTGCTATGTCCATCTTTTTGCTATTCAAGCAAATTTCAACTCAATTCCATCAGTTAGTTTTATATTTTCAGTTTCTAAGACACATTCCTGCATGACAATTTTTTCGACTTCAATCCAAATGTCATCATCTTTATGTGTCTGTCTAACCTTTTGCCTCATTAAGTGGCGCTCAACTACGTTTCACTTTTTTCTATCATTCCATCAAAAAAAAAATTTTCAGTCGCTTTCAACGGCAAAAATCGTCATGATACCCTCTTTCATCAGCGATAACTTCACGATTTAGTCACAGTGGATTGTTGCTGTTCAATAATCTGATTCAACAAAAAAAAACAATTTTCTGCAGCAAAGTAAGCGGGTTATTTTTAGTTTAAGAATGCAATAATACACTATCTTTAATTGAAGAGCATTTTGAAAATGCAAACGGGTTAAAAATCAATAGTTAAATTAAAACCTTTTGTTAAAACGGGCCGAAGGCACGGGCCAAAAGGCTAATATGACACTACGAATAAACAAATATAGATTGAAACAATCACATTCAAAAGTGATGATCAGGTCCCCCGAAATAATAGGGGCTGGCTCGTCAGCCAGTAGCAAACGTGCAAACTTCAACCATCAGTGCAACGTTTCGACTGCGTTTATTTTTATTCACGATCACCAGCAGATTGTATCACTATGAGAAGCTTGTGTGCACCGCACTGCCAGCGCGATGATACTCGTCAGCAAACAACGTGTACTGCGGCGGCGTGGCAGAGCGCTGCCAGAAGCCGGCGGTGTCGTGTCTGCGCCGTCCGTTGTACGCGAGCACGCCGATGTCATTGAACGCAGTCTCGCACGGCTCGTACACGGGCACCGAGCACTCATGCAGCAGATGCTCACGGAACGAGCACAGATAGCTCAGCTCGCACTCGCCCTGCTGTTTCGGGACAATCTCCATTGCACGCAAACGATTGCCAATGATCAAGAGCGAGTCCAGTTGATCGGGCGTGAAGTTCGCCCAAAGCAAGTTGTTGTACAGTGGGCGGCCACAGTGGGGCATGAAAAACAGGTAGTTGTTGGCGGTTGCACCTGCCGGGACACGCTTGCACGCAGCGTCGTTGCACTCGGCCACCGCAAACGCATGGCGCCGGAGGAATTGCCGCTCAGAGACGCCAAGCACCGGATCAAACACTTGCACCTGCTGAGCGCATGCGAAATGCTCACGGAGAAAGTGCAGAAATGCCAGTTGGTGCATGGAGACGGCGGACGCTGCGATGCGACCGATGCCATAGCAGACGATTTCTGTGAACGCCGGTGTGGCCGTGCTACGTCGACGCTGCGACAACCACGCGTCCACGCACGACACCGCTGACGAGCTGAAATCAAGCAAACCCACTGAGCACTCATTCAACAAACAAAACCACATAGAAACAGCAAGGCATGGCACGGAAAAGAAACCGTTATTTTTCATGAAAAGAAATAGGTTTTTAACCGGTTTCTTTTCATGCCAAAAATAAAAAACCGGATTTTACCAACAGAAAATCTGAATTTTCAGTCGTCGAAACAAATCTAAATCTTTAGTTGAATCCACCACTCAATTGTGTTATTGAGTTCTGATGCCTGTTGGTGACCAGAACACCGTTGATAACTATTCACAAAACCAACAAGAACAGGTTTTAGCCAGTTTTTCTTGCTCAATTGTTTGACAAAATCAAGAGCAATATTGAAGCTGGAACACCATTTTCGAGATAAGTCCTTGTTTTAAAACAAGTTTTAACACCGTGAAAAAAAAAACGGGTTTCTTCTCACAAAATATAAAAAACCGGTTTTTTCCATCCCCAGAAACACCAACACTGACCAACCAAAACGCTGCCTGTGCATTCAGCTGCTTTGAGCATCGATGAAAGTCGCTTTCAAGGTCTGCCAGCGTTGCATCAGCGTCTGCGTGCGTTCCGAGGCGAGTGGTGCGCACCGTCACTGGTCTTGCCCTCGGTCCGTGTCGGTTCTTGCGACGTTTGCCGGCGACCAAAACGAAACCATCGTCGTCGGCAGCGGCAGGCATTCTCAACGTTGCAACCGTGCACGCTTTTCAAATTGTTTTCAACTGTTTCGTAACGAAAATTGGAAACACCAAATGCGATATGATCACGACTGTTCGTTTCGTTGACAACGCTGTCAAACTGTCAATGACAACCACACCAAAACAACAGTATCAGTGAGCAAGCAACAGTTTTATTTCAGGCAAAATGATGCACAAAAAGCAACAGCAAACGAGAAACACGCAACAACAAGAACACAGGAAAAGGCGTCATTCAGCGAGGAATGGATTGGCGATCTGCTCGGTGCTGTCTTCCGGCGAGATCACGGTGAGTGCCGTGCCGCGCGCCACCAGCAGACCGAGCGGACGACGGTCGTTCGTGATGCGGTACGCGTCGTCCGGGTCTGCGCAAACAAGCCAGCACAGTTCTATTGTATAGTCTACAAACGTGTCAAACTGAAATAACGTCATATGATCCAAAGCATGCCCTGCAACCAGCACGTCCGCTTTGGCAGAGCCCTCCGCGCGAAAAACGGCTGACTTCACAAACGGGCGTTTTTTTAATAATTGACGTCATTTTTGTTCGACCCTTTGTGGATCCAGAATAGTAATTTGTTTGTAGTAACTTGAAGCAAACCCGTTGAGAAACTAAAGCTACCTCGCAAATACTCAACCGCATCATCGAGTACCAGATTGACGAGCGCATCGTAGCCTTTGAGAACACCAACAGCTGCAATCATTCATTCAAACTGATTCACATGACACCGTACCAGGGTTTTTTTGCAGAAAAACGTCGTTTTTTGCAAAAATTTTGGAGCGTTTGCAGAAATTTTTCAGCAGATTTCTGCAAATTGCAGAAACAGATTTGCATACAAACTTTGGTTCTGCAACATTCATTTTGTGCTTGGCGCTTGACTGAAGTTTCACATCAACATCGAAAAAAACTTCAAATAGTTTTAGTCATAAACAGCTGTTTCGGCGGTTGCAATGATTGGCGTTTTGTTTTGCCTTCGTAAATAAAATCGGTATCGGAGTATTTCAAATTCGAAAAATAAAACAGAATCAGATCAAATCGAATTATTGTTTGCTGGTAGGCTTTGTTTGGAATTTGAATGATGTGATCCATCAACCACACAACAGAAAATGGAAAAATAAGACATTGGTGGAGGTGCGAAAGTTTGTCGTCGACCTTGTCGAGAATCTCAGCAACCGATTCGAAGACGCGCACAGCGTTCTCAAGGCTGCCAAAATATTTTACCGTCTCAGATGGATGGATCTGAACAGCTGCTGGCGTATGAAAATGTCGATCTGCTGTATCTGCACCAGTTTTATTCATCAATTTTGCCGGACAAGGTCAGTATCGCTGACGAATGGTAACGATTAAAATGCGAGCGAATTCAATTCCCTGCTCCTAGTACAACTACAGGCAAGCATGCAGTATCTGGGGATGAAAGCAAAGAGGCGATACAAAATCAAACCGAACAAAGTGAACTGCACCTTTGAGGACGTCGAACCGACCGAAGCCATCGCTTTGATTTTAGAATTTGAGCAATGAGGGGTTTCATTTAATACTGATTGTGCTATTGTTAGGTTGAATTTGAACCGAATGATTGGTGATTTAGTTGGTTTGGCAATCTGGTTTGGTTTTGGTGTTCCTTTTATTTTTTTCTGAATCTTTGAAAAATTCTGCGGTAACACGATGCAATTGGCAATTGCAATTGTGAGTATCGTTAAGAAATGATGTTCAGAACAAAAAAATGATATTAGACAAGCACAAAAACCATTTTCGTCATGTTTTTGAAATTTGCAGAAACCAAATTTCATCTGCAGATTTTTTGCCAAATTTCTGCAAATTGCAGAGCCGACTTTTTGAGAAAAAAAACCTAGCACCATACACCATTGGCTCTTGGTGGCTAACAAAAAACCTTCGAAAAACAGCGAGCGAGCCGTCAGGCCAGGCCTTTACTATCGGTATTGATAGATGTCAAAAACGCTAAACATGGCACACCAAAAAACGCTGAAGTTTGGTTGCAGCTAGTGAGCCCCAAAAACGTCGTGGAAAAAATTCCCAGGCGGTGGCAGTTACCTTCGCGTCCGCCTTGAAACTTGACGCGTATCCTTTTGTCAATAAACTTTGACAGATCACTCATGATAGTTTCTTTCTTGCGCTTTTCTTTTGCGTCACCTGACTGCGGTTGAGGCTTTTTTAATGGTGGCTTGGTTCCTCCCTGTGCAGCAGCTGCTGACGCTGTTGCTGTTGTAGCACTTGCGTCCTGCAAAAAAAACGCATAGGAGGGGTTGCAGCATAGCCATTAGCAGCTATTAGGAGGACCACCATAAATCCAGCTACCTATCCATCCATCCATCCAGTCCAGATGAAACATTTTCGCCAGTTATACATGATTTAAAAAAAATTCAGTCATTTATCCATAAAAGTTTCGTCCAGCCGTCCAACTTTTCTTAATATCCAGACATAGTTGTTCCAGAGCCGGGGGGGGGCATGTGACTTTGGGGGGGGGGACGCTAAAAAGCTAATAAAACAGCTAAATAATATGCTTAAAATATGCTGAAATCAAGTATAAACGCGTATTTTACCTAAAATTAGCGAAATTTTTAACAATTTCGACCAAAAATGGTCAGTTTTAGTAAAAAATTGACTCATTTTATGTCTTCGAAGACAAATTTTCTTAGATAGATAGCTGACTGAAAATTTTTTTAGATAGATAATAATAGCTTAGCCGAAAAAACCTTTCTGATAGAGATAGAATCGAAATTTTTTTTTGGGGGGGCGCTGCCCAGCCCAACCCCAAGAACAACTTTTATGTATCCATCCAGATATCCAGCAGGATACCAGAAAGCACCCAGCCAAAACAGAAAAAAACATACGGCCATTTTTGTGCGTCCTCCAGTTTCCGGAATCCAGTGGTCAGTTTTATAAGTGAGTGTGTCTGAAACAGTAGCGAAAGTGCGGGGGTGGGGTACCCGCCCGCCCGCCCAATGAAGTCGACTGTCGACACGTTTTGGGGGTCAAAACTAGGGTTGTTAAACAAAAATGAATTTTTTTAGAAGTGATTAAAAAAAACAAAAATGCCGATTTTTTTTTAATTCGAAAACTTTCCCTCTAATATGCTCTGAAAACCTCAATTTTGGCAAAATTTTTCGAAAGTTTAACAAAAATTTTGGAGGTCAAAACACAAGAAGAAGAGGCATGGTGACGGTTTGGAAAAGGGGTAATTTCCAATCGAAAAATTCGAAAACTAGCTCAATTTCTTGCAACTTAGAAAATGTTTTTCAGTCGGTAGGCCATGAGATGAACATGATATCTTGTTGATTGGCGTATGTTATAGGCGTCTACAATGGAGTTGTGCGATATATTGTTAAACAATTGGAGCGGAGGTGTTGGTTAATACATCACACGACTAGGGTTGTTAAACAAAAATGAAAATTAAAAAAAAGTGATTAAAAAAACAAAAATGCCGATTTTTTTTTTAAATTCGAAAAATTTTCCTCTAATATGCTCTGAAAACCTCAATTTTGGCAAAATTTTTCGAAAGTTCAACAAAAATTTTCTTTGATTATACCTCGTAAAACCTTTAGCAGTCGATTTTGGGCCGTTTTACCGACTGATTTTAGGCTACGACAACATCTGCGATGAAGTTTTTGAGCGTCCCAAAGCTTGGCCTACCATTTCCGATGCAGATAAGGTGACGATTCGCCTCGCAGAGCGTCCAATTGTGCTCGCTGCTCCGTTTGCAAGCGCTACGTTGTCTGGTTGCTTGCTGCTTCGTGTCGTGTCGTCGCGACACCATCACAAAAAAAAAAAAAAAAAAAGAAGAATTGATCGAATTTCAAGGCGGTATGTTTGTCTTCACTTTAGCATTAGTTTAGCTGGGGACAATTAGTGACGTTTTGGAGGTCAAAACACAAGAAGAGGCATGGTGACGGTTTGGAAAAGGGGTAATTGAGGTCACCAAAACAAAATCTGCAAAGTTCCGCCATACGGGAGTCATTCGGGAGGCGCTTGCATATCATATGTGGTTCTTCGGACTCCCTGATTGATTTAGCACAACTTTGATTTTTGAAATTTAAAAAAAAATTTTAAACAAAAATGACGATTTTTGTTTTTTTTAACAACCCTACACACGACCGATTTTCAGATACCCGATAACATGTTAAAACTTGCGTGCTGAGCTAAACTAACGTGTTAAACTTGCGACTGTCAGTTGCCCGCAACGTGATCGCGAAATCATGGTACGTGTTTTCGATACGATGATTTGAAGAGTGGGCTCTCGCCATGTGGCAGATAGCATAGCTGGTTGAACCTGAAAGTAAGTGTCTTGGGGGGGGGGGGGGGGCGACCGGGTCGACAGGGGTTGCCGGCCGACTTAGCTACAGCAAGCAGGAATTTTTGAACACAGTCAAATTTTGGTAATTTTCGAAAGAGGAACAACTAAGAACGGTTCAATATTCAAGTACACGTCAAAAATTGTCCTGTTTTACTGTTGAAAATGCAACTTTTCCTCAGCCCTCTATGAAATGGAGTATGGACATAATTTCAATAAAACACGATTTTCGCTCTTATAGTTTTTCGGATCGTTCTGAAAATCTAGCTGAACTCAGCTCGACGAGACGCTTGCTTCGAACAAACCCAACTTGTAAAAAAAATTTAATTTTTATAAATTTAAAAAAAAATTGAAAAAATTTAAAAAAATCCCTAACCCTAGGTACACCCCCCTCCCAGAGTACCAGTAGCGAAAGCGGGACCTTGGGTGAGGGGGAGTGTTTGCCAAATTTTAGAGGGGGGGGGGGGGTCAGGTGCCTTCTCGGCGAGGGGGGGTGCACGTAGGGTTGTTAAAAAAAACAAAAATCGCCATTTTTGTTTTTTTTTAATTTAAAAAAATTTCAAAAATCAAAGTTGTGCTAAATCAATCAGGGAGTCCGAAGAACCACATATGATATGCAAGCGCCTCCGGAATGACTCCCGTATGGCGGAACTTTGGAGATTTTGTTTTGGTGACCTCAATTACCCCTTTTGCCAAACCGTTACCATACCTCTTCTAGTGTTTTGACCCCCAAAACGTCACTAATTGTCCCCAGCCCAAGTGAAAATACACATACCGGCTTGAAATTCGATCAATTCTGATGATGTGTCGCGACGACAGGACACGAAACGGCAACCAGACAACGTAACGCTTGCAAACGGAGCTTGCAAACGCTCAAATTTAGATTGCAAGGCGAATCGTCACCTTATCTGCATCGGAAATGGTAAGCCAACCTTTGGGACGCTCAAAAACTTCATCGCAGATGTTGTTGAAGCCTGAAATCAGTCGGTAAAACGGTCCAAAATCGACCGCTAAAGGTTTTACGAGGTAATATCAAAGAAAATTTTTGTTGAACTTTCAATTCTGATTTTAGGCTTCGACAACATCTGCGATGAAGTTTTTGAGCGTCCCAAAGCTTGGCCTACCATTTCCGATGCAGATAAGGTGACGATTCGCCTCGCAGAGCGTCCGATTGTGCTCGCTGCTCCGTTTGCAAGCGCTACGTTGTCTGGTTGTTGCTTCGTGTCGTGTCGTCGCGACTAGGGTTGTTAAAAAAAACAAAAATCGTCATTTTTGTTTTTTTTAAAGAAAAATTTAAAAAAATTTTTTTTTAAATCAAAGTTGTGCTAAATCAATTGGGGAGTTCGAAGAACCACATATGATATGCAGGCGCCTCCCGAATGACTCCCGTATGGCGGAACTTTGCAGATTTTGTTTTGGTGACCTCAATTACCCCTTTTCCAAACCGTCACCATGCCTCTTCTTGTGTTTTGACCTCCAAAACGTCACTAATTGTCCTCAGCTAAGCTAATGCTAAAGCAGGGGTCGAGCCCGATTTTTGGCGAATCCGAGGGGGGGGTCCGCCCAAATTTGGGGGGGGGGGTCGTCCCGGGTGGGGGCATAGTTGTTCCAGAGCCGAGGGGTTGGGGGGGCCGATATAGATAGCTGGAGCAAATTTTCTAGGTAGATAGATAGCTGGAAAATTTTGGGGGGAGCCGCGGGGGGGCTATGTGACTTTGGGGGGGGCCGGTCAAAATTTTGAAATTTGATAGATAGATAGCTAAAACGCTAAAAAGCTATAAAAACAGCAAAATAATGCTAAAAAATACACCAAAAATCAAGTATAAACGCGTATTTTACCTAAAATTAGCGAGATTTTCAATAATTACGAGCAAAAATGGTCAATTTTGGTCAAAAATTGATTCATTTTATGTCTTCGAATACAAAAATTTTCAGATAGATAGCTGGCTGAGAAAATTTTTCAGATAGATAATAGCTGAGCCGAAAAAATCTGTCTGATAGAGATAGATTCGAAAATTTTTTGGGGGGGGCCGGCCCCCCCCAGCCCCCCCCCCCTAGAACAACTATGGGGGCCGGCCTAGGGTTGTTAAAAAAAACAAAAATCGTCATTTTTGTTTTTTTTTTAAATTTTAAAAAAAAAATTTCAAAAATCAAAGTTGTGCTGAATCAATCAGGGAGTCCGAAGAACCACATATGATATGCAAGCGCCTCCCGAATGACTCCCATATGACGGAACTTTACAGATTTTGTTTTGGTGACCTCAATTACCCCTTTTCCAAACCGTCACCATGCCTCTTCTTGTGTTTTGACCTCCAAAACGTCACTAATTGTCCCCAGCTAAACTAATGCTGAAGTGAAGACCAACATACCGCCTTGAAATTCGATCAATTCTTCTGATGGTGTCGCGACGACACGACACGAAGCAGCAACCAGACAACGTAGCGCTTGCAAACGGAGCATCGAGCACAATCGGACGCTCTGCGAGGCTAATCGTCACCTTATCTGCATCGGAAATGGTAGGCCAAGCTTTGGGACGCTCAAAAACTTCATCGCAGATGTTGTCGTAGCCTAAAATCAGTCGGTAAAACGGCCCAAAATCGACTGCTAAAGGTTTTACGAGGTATAATCAAAGAAAATTTTTGTTGAACTTTCGAAAAATTTTGCCAAAATTGAGGTTTTCAGAGCATATTGGAGGAAAATTTTTCGAATTTTTTTTTTTTTAAATCGGCATTTTTGTTTTTTTAATCACTTTTTAAAAAAAAAATTTCATTTTTGTTTAACAACCCTAGGCCGGCCCCCCCCCAGCCCCCCCCTAGAACAACTATGTTGTTTTACAAAAATGACGATTTTGGTTTTTTTTTTAACAACCCTAGTCGCGACGACACGACACGAAGCAACAACCAGACAACGTAGCGCTTGCAAACGGAGCAGCGAGCACAATCGGACGCTCTGCGAGGCGAATCGTCACCTTATCTGCATTGGAAATGGTAGGCCAAGCTTTGGGACGCTCAAAAACTTCATCGCAGATGTTGTCGAAGCCTAAAATCAGTCGGTAAAACGGTCCAAAATCGACTGCTAAAGGTTTTACGAGGTATAATCAAAAAAAATTTTTGTTGAACTTTCGAAAAATTGTGCCAAAATTGAGGTTTTCAGTCCAGAGCATATTAGAGAAAAAATTTTCGAATTTTTTTTTAATCGGCATTTTTGTTTTTTAATTGCTTTTTTTTAAATTTCATTTTTGTTTAACAGCCCTAGGTGCACGGGCAGCAAATTTTCCTGAGGGGGGGGGGGGTGCACTGGCAGAAAAGTTTCATGAGGGGGGGGTGCACGGGATTGCACGGGGGGTAATACCAAATTTTTTGTTTAACAACCCTAGGTGGGGGGGGGGGGGCTTCAAGCAGAAGCGAGCTAGAGAAGTTTTAATACAAGGGGGTCGAAAACTAGGTTTTTTTTAATTTTGAAGCATAAAGAAGGTTTGGATTAAGATAAAAATTTGATTTTCGAACTCAGGGCATCAAGGCGGATCGATTGGTCTTAAATTTGACTGAATTTGAGAAATTTTTGAAATTGTGCCTAAGGAGGGTCGGTATTGTGAAAAGCCTATCTTAAGTAAGATACTAAAAAAGTTGTAAAAAATTCATACAATTTTATGTCTTTTGTGGTTATTATCCCTGCAGCGCATCAACCACGCGTTGAAATGTCATGCATAAAAATTCTGTTTATTCTGGTTTTAGAGTGGGTCTCGCGTGGTTTGTAGCGTTTCTAAAATACGACAGGTGAAATTAAGCAATAAATCACTTGGCTAACGACTGCCGTCACTTTCCACAACTTTCTTTTATGTTCACAGAAACCACGTGATTTTGTAACACAAAAGTTTTTTTTAAATGAAAATTCTGCGTGACTACTTATAGTTTTGTTTTGCAAAAGTTATACTCAGTTGTTTTGCACTACTTTGTTTTGGGCTTTTCTTCCAACGGCCAGCAGTGTACAAGAAATCGCAATTGCAAAATGGCTACCGATGACAAAACATTTTCGACGGAATTTCTCATTAAAGGACTTGCCACATGTCCACTTCCCCCAGCACCCCCTAAAGTGCGGTCATCACTTGTGCCACATGCTCCGAGACTTTGTCCATCACTCAATCAGCAGGAGTTTCAGGTGAATATGCACGCCTGCACGTGGACTACGTTTTTGAATAAATCACCGGTGTTGTCCTAGAAATATTGTTTTTTTAGAATCGGTATTTGTGATACAGCTTATCCGCAACATTTCGCTTCAGCTTGCCATAAAAAACGCGTTGCGCTACTTTCCGCGCGAGTGTCATGGCGAACTGGCGGAGGAGTTTGCTGAAGAGCTCGAGCACTACGGGCACATTTACATGTACCGCTTTGTGCCGCCGTTCGCTTTGCATGCGCCCGCGTTGGCCGACATTCCAGCCAAGAGTCGCCAGAGCGCCGCTGTGATGCTGATGATACTGAACAACCTCGATCCAAACGTCGCACAGTACCCCCACGAACTGGTCACATACGGCACCAACGGTCAAGTGTTCAGCAACTGGGCACAGGTTGGCGCCTTAGTGAAAGCCGTCCTGCTAGGTCGTGCTATGGGCTTTGGTATACATCAGTCTCCGTTTTCAGTTCTGGCTTGTGATGCACTATTTGTCGACAATGGACGAAGACGAAACATTGGTCATGTGCTCTGGCCACCCACTCGGCGTGTTTCCTTCTCATCGAAACGCACCACGTGTCGTCATCACCAACGGCATGGTTCGTCGGTCTTGTTCGTGCATGCATTCCTCCAAGGCGTTTCAAAGCCGAAAAATGATTCCCGCAAATTTTGTTTCAGATGGTTCCAAACTATTCACGGCCAGCGGATTATGTGAAATATTTCGCACTCGGAGTGACCATGTGGGTGCTTGCACGCTGTTTGCAGTTGTCAAGTGTATCATGCTCGCCTTTACAAAACGCAACAATTTTTTATAAAACGCCACAGGTACGGCCAGATGACCGCCGGCTCCTACTGTTATATTGGCCCGCAAGGCATTGTGCACGGAACAACGGTACGGTTATGACAACTGCAATGAAAATTTAAATGTTAAATTAAAAAAAACAATTTTAGTCGGCAGTTTATTGGCAGTTTACTTCACGATTGACAGCTGACAATTTTGAATGCGGGGCGAAAGTATCTGAAGAGTGACAGTCTGGCTGGTCGTGTGCTTGTCACGTCCGGGCTTGGTGGAATGAGCGGGGCACAGGCGAAAGCAGCGGTGATTGCAGGCTGTGTCGCTGTGATTGCAGAGGTCTGTCCAGCGGCACTGCAGAAACGGCAGGCGCAGGGTTGGCTGATGGAGTCAACAGACACCCTTGACACCTGCATTGAACGCATACGGTACGTTTAATGAATATGCAACGAAAAGTATTATGAAATCATTGTCATTGAACGATAATATTGTTTCAGTCAAGCCAAAGTCGCGCGCAAGCCCGTCAGCATCGGCTACTTGGGCAATGTCGTCGATTTGTGGTAATTTCCTGAGATAGGGATTCTGCGTTTTACTCACAAAATTCAGACTTCTTCTGTAAAAAATGTACTAAAGGGAGCGTTTGGTGCAAGAGTATGAAGAAACCGGCGAATTGCTGGTCGATCTTGGCTCTGATCAAACATCCTGCCACAATCCGTTCAATGGCGGCTATTACCCGGTTCAGTTGAGCTTCGACGAGGCGAATAAACTGATGGCCACAAACGCAGTCGAGTTCAAGCGACTGGTACAGCAAAGGTATCGAGTGCGCCAGCCATAAATCTGTTTGTTTTACTTTTGAAACGTCACACTGAGCTTTACGTAAAGCAACGCAGTGTGCTCTCCAAGTGCAGCCTCCGACGTCAGCTTGCAGCGATTGATGTGCTCAGTGGTGCTGGCATGTTCTTTTGGGACTATGGCAACGCATTTCTGCTCGAATGTGAGCGTGCCGGTGCACACGTACGCCCGAATGGGCAGACGTACGCCAACTGCACCGTCTACAAATATCCGTCATATGTGCAGGACATAATGGGGTTAGCACTGGGCAGTGGCTTGCATTACAAAGCCGTCACCATACAAAGCTATCTCGTGCCTGCAGAGATATCTTTTCGCTTGGATTTGGCCCATTTCGGTGGGTCTGCACATCGGGAGATGCGCTCGATTTGAGAGTCACTGACCGTTTGGCGGCAGAAACGCTGGCGACCTTGTTGAACGACAGTTCAGGTTCTGCAAATCATTAAGATTAGTGTATGCCACATTACAGTCATGCATTGTTTCAACAATTACAGCAGCACAAGAGACGCGGAATCAGATTGCGGACAATTTAAAATGGATTGAGCAAGCAGAGCAACACCGGCTGGTCGTCGGCTCACAAGCTCGTATTTTGTACTCTGACCACCGCGGACGCACAGCACTTGCGGTGGCATTCAACAAAGCCGTTGCAGGCGGCACACTCAAGGTCGCATTTCTAATATTATCTTTTCGTGCGAAGGAGGCCGAGTAATGTTGAATGATGGGTGGAAAAGCCGCACAGCTGAAAAAATGTTTCGCGCCTGAACGTAATTCGAATATGAAATAAAATAAATCTATTCAGTGAGAAAAAATTCCAATTGTTTTTTCTCAATTTCTTGCACAAATCTGCCGTCAGAATACGTTAAGTTTTGCTGATTTCAATTTGCCGCGCAGCCATGAAACATTTTCTCTATCTGTGCGTGCAAACGCATATTGGGTCACGTTTAATAAGAAAGATAATACACCTGAATCAGTCAGTACCAAAGTTTGTACCTTGTGAAAGGGGTGTCTTCCAACATGCATCATGTGTATACCCCTCCCCTAGTACGCGACCGGGGATAGGGCGCTATCACCCACCATACCCTACCCCACTCAAAAAAAATTTTTTGCCCCCCTTCCTATATGATAGCTACAATGCTCCCCCTACTTAAAATGTCTCTTCTACTGTAACTTGGTACTAACAAGGAACCCACTAAAAACATCAAAATAGGATGCCAGATTTTTCAATGTTTAGGGAGCGGTTGTGATCAGCCGTGACCACCACGACGTGTCTGGCACGGACAGCCCGTTTCGTGAGACATCTAACATTTACGATGGATCAGCGTTCACTGCAGGTGAGTGTGCTCATTGGTTTTTTCTAATTTTTGAAAGATGCCAATGAATGTCGGCGGCGTACGTGTACGTTGCAGATATGGCTGTGCAAAACTGCATCGGCGATGCGTTTCGTGGTGCCACATGGGTCGCACTGCACAACGGTGGCGGCGTCGGATGGGGCGAGGTGACCAACGGAGGATTTGGACTGCTGCTTGATGGCTCGCAGGTGACGATCGCTGCTAAACTGCTCGGTCTAATGCGCGTCAAAAGAAGTGTGTCATGCAGGAAGCAGAAGAGCGTGCGCGCGCCATGCTGTTCTGGGATGTGAACAATGGCGTGAGCAGACGCAGCTGGGCGGGCAATCGGTTGGCACAGCGCACGGTGCACGCTGCCATGCAACGCCAGCCGAGGCTGCGTGTCACACTGCCGACGGACGCCGACGCCGCGCTGCTCGAGCACGTTGCTCAAAAACACTGCAGCACGTGAGCAAGCTAAAAAGTGCATGTGTTCGTTGGCATGTTGTCCCCACTCATTATTTTGAAAGCTCTCATTTAGTATGAGTGCTTGTAGGCACCCTACTTCATGCAACTAGGCGTATCACTCTGGGTTTTAAAACACAACATTTGTTTATTGACCAGTCTTCGGTGGTTGTGATTACATTTATAGGCCTTCATTGTACCGTTTATTAAATAAATTATCTACCAAAGCCGCTAGCTAAAGTCGCCAGTGATAAAGAAAAAATAACTACGGAGTTGAAAACAACAATCATTTCGTGTCGCTTTTGAGCGTGCGCACAGCGTTCGAGATGAGCGCCAGCCACCTGGCCAGTTTCAAGTCTGCCTGCGTGCGTTGTGCGTTCGCGTGGTGCCTCGGTGGTTGCCAGTCGACTGAAGACGCACTCGACGCAACCCACAGACGGCCTCGTTGCACTCTCTCCACTGGTGTGTGCTGCTGTGCACGCAGTCTCGCTGTGCCGCTGGCCCTGTTGATTGCCGTCTCCCACGACTTGTGCACCGGCGCACGCCGCAGGAATTCGCCACGCCACGGAGTTTTTGGCGTTGTGCTGGTTGAAGTGCTCGTGCTCGTGCTCGTGCTCGTGGTCGTGCTCGTGCTCGTGGTCGTGGTCGTGCTCGTGCTCGTGGTCGTGCTCGTGCTCGTGCTCGTGCTCGTGGTCGTGCTCGTTGTCGTGGTCGTCGTCGTCGTGGTGCTACTGCCGGCGGGTGTTGTGGTCGTGGTCGTGGTTGTGCTCGTTCTCAGTGGTGTTGCGAAATTCAACGCCGAGTATTTGAAGAAGTCATTGATGCTGGTGAACTGTGGATGGTTGTTGCTGAGCAGTACCCTCGGCAGCAGCGTGCTTGTGGGCGTCTCTTGCTGCACCAGGCGGACGCGGTCCAAACGCTTGCGAATCACGGTTGCTCGTGCGTCTGAGCGACCACTGAATCTTGGCAGTGATGTCGTTGTGGTCGCCAGTGGCAGGTCAGCAGGCAGACGAAGTAACGAATGCTGCAATAAAATGATTGTCACATTCACATTCGCCTCGTTGTAAGGCAATCTTGAAAAGCACAAGTGTTGCCGCCAACCTGAGCGCGTTTGATTGTATGTCGTTGCACGCCAATCGGCGGCTGATGCCGTGTGTGCACCTGCTTCAGCAGCATCATACGCATGCCAACGTTCACATTGTCATCACTTTGTTGTCGCACTCGTTCAAGGATCTCGGCGATGCGCTGCTGTTCCTCAAGCAGTTCGTTCTGTCGCGCGAGCAGCTGTTTTTCGCGATAGAGCGCGATGCGTTTGCGAATTTTCTCCGGCAGTTTCGACGAGGCCGATTGTGCTGTGGCGTTTGGCGGCGTTGCCTGGTGGCGGGGGCGGCTGTGGTGGGCAGGCTGGTGCAGCTGGAGCACGCGCGCGTGCCGTCGCAACTGCTCGCTCGTGTGCACTGGCAGGCGCACGTCACCCGAGAACGGCCACCCTCGTTGCTCGCGGTCGAGCCGTGCGATCACGCGCCGGTAGCGCGCTAGGTTCTCAACCCAACTGCTCTCACTGCAAACCGCACCCTGCGAGAATCACTTGCTGAAGTAAATTTCAAAATGACATTTCGCAAGATGTTATTTAGCATGATTTGCAGCAATAATGGAGACAATGCAGCGGGGGCCAAATGGTAAAGGAGATTACGCACATGCTTTTGCACACGGTGCGATAAAGGTGAAGGTTTTCAAAAAAACTTGTTTTTCAAACGCGGAATCGCTTTAGACCACGACAATCTCTTTCTGCAAGTCTGCAAAAACTGCCGAGGTTTCTATTGCCTATATCATTCCCATCTAAATTAAATCATGCTGCTGGTAACTTGATAACATACAATAATTATTACTCACCAGTAAAACAACGATAATCGCATAGCAGACAATGGCTACGCTACGTTTGCTTCGGCTCATTGCTAAAGTCTACTGGTTGATGGATTTTCGAAACAACGAAAATAACCATAGTTTACGCATTGTGATAAAGTTTTAGAGAAGAGTTGTTGAATACGCACTTGTATTTTGGTATGGGTCCAATCTGTTATTTTTTTCTCAAGATAGAACATTAAATATTTTTTACTGTCGCACAGACGTGAACGCACGCACACAGCTGATTCGAAATTCGCCGTGTTTTTCGAATATATTGCCGTGCAATTAATGGGTTGCACAAGATCACATGCATTGGAATCGGAAGTTTTAAAATAATCCATCTGTAACATAAAAAACATTTCTGATTTTGCGTGCGTAAATTTTCTGGTCTACGTTTTTTTGTTCACACGACAAAAGAAAACCATCTCACACTGGAGATGTGTACATTGAAAGTTTCTGGAAGACAATGTTTCGTTTCAAACGGGTCAAATAATCGCTGATGACAAATACAGGCGTTGCAGGGATGAACTCATTACAGAAAAGGTCATATGTGCAATATACTTTTTGAATCCTGAATACACACGCAAATCACACGCAAATGACAAAATGTTTTCCCTTTTTATTAGAAAAAAAAACAAAAACTACATGTGAACAAAGTTTCTTAAAATGTTTCATGAAGTAAACCATGATTGTATGCATTCATTCATCTAATGGACAACACATTTTCAGATGTCTCATACTTTTTTGTCATGGTGTTTCTGTTATTGTTTGAATGCTCGCTGATTTTCATTGGTGGGTGGGTGAATTTGAAAATTAGGTTGCACTTGGGCTTCTACTGGGTGGTTCTAGCGGATGGGTTATACGTGGTTGACGGTTTATGGTTTGAATGAGAGCAGCGCTGTGTTATATGAAACTATAACAGCTATTGTATTTGGGTTTATTGCCATGCGAACATGGTTGAACATCATTGTGAAAAATGGTGCATATGCATGGAAGCGCCGCATTTTTTCTGGCTTTGCCGGCCAACGATCGTTCGGCTTGCAAATGACCCAATGTAAATTCAGAATCTCAATCGGCATGCTGGTCCGTACGATCAGCCTGACCGGAGTCAGTACGATCTACCTTTATATACAGGGTGTCTCAAAAAACCACAATAAACAAAACGGCTCGTTCTCTAGTTTGATTCAACATACATGTATGACCTATTTTTTTAAACGTGTCCCACTGAATTGACGTCATGTGCCGCCAAACATGCGCTTGTCGTTCACAGCAAACCAGACTTTCCGTTTAGCCGATTTCTTCCTATAAACAAATAATGGTGAATGTCGAATCAGTCACACCAAACTAAAATTTTAGTGCCTGTACTTTGACAAACGGGCGTTTTTAAACCAAATGACGTCATTTTAGTCCGAACACGTTTGAATAAATTCACAATACATGTCTGAAATTTGAAATACAGTTAAAAATCTTTGCCATTGTGTTAAAATTTTATTTGAAAATATCCAAGCACACTACAGTATGGCCGAATAAATATGGCAGTCTCAATCAAAGCGAGATTAGTCGCAGACTAGGAGTTTCCTTTCTCAAAAATGACAAGATATCCGCCAATCGAGTGTGAAAAGGTAGAAATAATGAACAGAATAGCCCGCATTACCAATTAAATTTTTAGAAACATGTAAAATTTGACACGCAGTTGGGTTTCTGAGCAACTTTTTTCTTTGATTCAAATTTCGCGCGCTCCTTGCACCCTGAAAAAAGCTGCCATGTTTAAACGGTCATACTGTAGCACAGAAAAGTTATGAACTTCAAGGTTGCAAATTGTCCGCAACAAATGCCCGCGATGACAATTGTCCATTTGCGAGTTTTTTCGCTTTTGTTCTGCCGCCTTTTTCGAGAAACTGAATTGATTGATTTCCATTGATTTTTTACATTATCTTTACTGTGTTCCTTGAAACAGCTCTAGCCTTTCACAAAGTAATCCAGATGAGAACATTCAGGCAAACCTTCTGAACACCTTTTTCTGATTAAATGCAGCACGGGTTTGGATTTACAGACCGTTGGGGTTGTTTTAGACCAAGAAACAAGCACGAACCTGTCCACTTTTTTCATCTTCAATCATTTGCTGTGCACCCAAATTTTCAAATTTTCAAATGAAATCAAAAAAAACAATCAGTTGCAAACATTTTTCAAGCGGTGTCAAAACATTCACTGGGAAAACGGTCCACCGGTATGGAACAATACATAGCAAAATGTAAACTGCAATGTATTTTTCATCTTTGTCAATAAACGTCAATAAACATAAACATAATAACATAACACATGGCAATCCCACTTTTGGCACAGGCACAACTCTCACATAATTGTGGAATCCTGGATTTTTGAGCAATTTTTACTAAAGTCCTTTATTTTTGATGTACATACAAATCACGATTTCTGCTGAGCTACAATCAGAATTCATCAAAAACCATTTCCGAACAAACGCTCTATCTTTTCTGCTAACCATTGGGTAGACAAGCAAAGTTTGATTTACGCTCCATCCTGTTTAAACATTTCATCTTGTTAGGCTACACTGGTATTTAGGGCTTTGAAAAAAGGAGCATTTAGAGCTTTTGTTTAGTACAATGTTTGGGAATGGTTTAAAGTGTTATCTTTTTGCATGCAATTTAGCACCATTTTCAAGCAACATTTTGGTATGCCAACCTGCGTTGCCCCCCCCCCCTAAACCGCTATGTCACACGTGGCTGGCCGGCGGGTGACTCGCTAATGCGCAGTGATGACGGACGATCTATACGGCCTTGCCCGTCATCAAAAAATCCTTTCATATGGTCATGCCGACATGTAGCCCGCGGCCCGCCCATTCGCCCGCGAAAAGACCGCCCGTGCGTCCACCTTACGGCACCAATTAAGTTTCCGGGCACATTTGCAATAGGAACGTATCAAAGTCTTACCTTCCTTTCGGTGCTCGTTCTCCCTGTGAAATGAACAGAATTTAGTAGAGTTAAAAAACTAATGTTATTTAACAGAGTGCCTGCTTTATGGGTCAAGATTACCGACGTGGCCTTAAAAGATCGCTGAGTCTAATAGCTGTGCTCGTGTCTATTTTGACGTTGACGCAGATTTTTTACTTGAATAAATATTACCGATTTGCGATTGTAACAAGAGACCAAGCGAAGACACAGTGGACTGACACTGAAAATTATGGCAGCAATAGCCAGCTATCAGTGTACGAACCGACATCAACGGCTGACAGGGTGTTGGTTAGAGATGGGTTGCTGTCATCTGCAACTGTCAGGTCGAATACAATGAAGGCAAAGAAAATCAAAAAACAACAAATCATGATCATTGACTGGACCGGATTCTTTGGTGATCGTAATTTCGTAAGTCTCGATGGGGAGTCGTTTTTGAAATTGAGATTGTTTTTTTAATTTTTATGAAAACATAGAGTATGACGGAAAAAGGCAGTCTGGACTTCTCAACCAAGGCGGAATCAGTCGCAGACTAGGAGTTGTCTTTTTCAAAATGCCAAGATAATTCCCAATCGAGTGTGCAAGGGACAAACAATGAACAAAACGGCACGAAGAACCAACTAATTCAAAAAACACGTCAAACTTGACTTATTTGTGAACGTCTTTTTGCCTTCATTGAAACTTCGCGCGCTCGTTGCACCCTGAAAAAAGCAGGCGTGCTTAATCGGCCATCCCGTGATTGCACGATTTCATTCAGCTGTCCCGCAACTGGCACCGTCAGCAGCGCGCTCAGTGCGACGTGTACGAGCATTGCACGGTGGCAGCGAACGCCGCCGGAGGCAACCACAGCGCCAGCCAACTCGAGAGCGCCGCCGCGCTCGTGTTTCACTATCGTGACATGCAGCTGGATCGGCTGCCCGCGGTGCGTGGTGCCCACCAGCGCTACGTGTTCTTCCTGATGGAGTCGCCATCAAACTCAATGATGATCGTCAACAATAAAAAGTCACCGAAGCAGCAGTCGTTGGACAGGATGCTGCCTGCGGACTACTTCAACTGGACCATGACCTATCGACGCGACTCCGATGTGCCTTGGTCGTACGCCAGATTTGTGCTGCGGTTCGTGAAAGTACGCTTGTTGACATGTTCCAATTTACATCTGCTACATTTTTGTCTGCTTTTCATTTCAAGCAACGAAGATGAGGCAAGCGACGAGAAACGCTTGAACGATGCGCAGTTTGAGCTGGACACGCTGCTGGCAGGCAGGACGCACGCTGTCGCCTGGTTCGCCTCCAACTGTGACACGCACAGCAAACGAGAGACGCTCGTGCACGCACTCAGCCGCCACATGCCCGTGCACGTGTACGGCCGGTCTGTGATGCCTTTGTGTTGAAGCATAGAAAACGCAGACAACATCCAAAATTCCTTCTCACGCGGTCGCAGTGAGATGCGGACGGTCTAAGAAACTAAGCGGCAAACTGTGAAACGCGTTACAGCTGTGGCAACATGAGCTGCAAGAAAACGAGCGACGAGCGAGCGTGCGACCGCGTGCTGCGCGAGCGTTACCACTTTTACTTGTCGTTTGAGAACAGCGTGTGCCGCGACTACGCCACCGAGAAGCTGTCGCGTGCGTACCGCAATCTGCTGGTGCCGGTGGTGCTGAGTGCGCACGTGCTGCGTGCTCTCGGTGTGCCTGAGCACAGCTACATTGCAGCAGATGCGTTCGCAGACGTCCGCCAACTCGCACACCACCTGCGCCACTTGCTCGCCAACCGGCCGGCCTACCTGGCGTATTTCGCGTGGCACCGCCACTACAGGTTTGTTGAGTCTGCGTTCGCGGCTGCATCCGTCGCCACAATGCTACCGAATGAGGGACTCTGCCAGTTGTGTCGACTGCTGCTGCTCAACAATCACACTGACTCACTATCAACTGGTCATCACGCACAATCACTACGACATTGGTGGCTGCATGATGGACGATGCCAAAAGAACTACGCGCGCACACTGGTCGATCGCGAAACTACAACCCATCGTGATAGTCAGTTGAGATTGAAACCACAAAATAATAACGCAACCGCCGTCATTCTGAAATGATTACGTGCACTTAGAACAATAAAGCGCTTTTACATGTTCAGTCGCATCGTGCAATATTGGTAATTGGTAAAACCCAACTATTGTACCCTTGTGACAGATTTTGTTTACGATGTTGCCTTGATTTACAGGCTTGCGAAGCCATAGGTCACCTACAGAACTGGGTTGTTGGCCCGACACTGACAGTGACTGCTCGTTACGATCCATGACCGCAAGTAAAACGAATAAAAACAAATACAAAACGTTTATATCAGTGTTCTTTTATGGGCTGTCAAAAATAGCAGAACTGCGTGAAGGCAACACCCTGTAGTGGCAAAGTTGCGGCTGCATCTTACAACGTGCATTGTTTGTGGCAAAGTTGCAAACATCGCGATTCAGATCGAGGCCTACTGTCGCTGCGACCCTTGCGACACTTGGCCCAGGCCATGTGACCTGTTACCAGGCAGAGGCACCGTAGACGCACACACACGTAGACGTACAGGCACAGACACAGGAATTACAATTGTTACGGTGTACATTATTCAAACAAACTTGATAAATTCAAACGTTTTTTTTTCATAAACGCCGCTAAAAACGACAGATTTTTTCACACTGCATACAGAAACCAAAACGAGGTTTGTTTTTTGGAGCCACGTGTTCTTTCGTCACGATGAAAATTGATATTGGTTCACAAACTTATTTTGATTTGAAGAGCTGTCATTTTGGCAATCTAAAAACGTGTGCTCAATGCGCATGTAGTTTTCGGGGCACTCGCAATCTTCATATCTAATACCATCGTGCAAAATTGTTCACTAATTTGAAAACAAACAATCAGTTTCGTGCAGTTTCATCAAATAGCTTGACATGTGTGGCAAGCGTGTGCGTGTGTGTGCATTTTTAAACCAATAATAAAACGTTTCATTTTTTATACATAGATGTTTTATTTTAGCACACACACATAGTTTACAATCTTCATTACAAAGCAGCATCAAAATTGCAATATTCGCTCAAAGAAATAGATTGTCATCGGAGAAAACTAGTGTCGCTCAAAGGTTGAAAATCATCGAATTTAACAAAATCATTTCATCATACAACGCACTCCTTTAAGAAGGCAATTTGAAAAAAGTATATTTTTAATTATTTCTGGTGTGTCTTCGCAAATAAAAAGGCATTATTCGTGTTGGTCTCCAACACCATGTTTGGTAATTGAAATTAGTGCAAGTGAGGCATTTCAACCTCCCCCGTTCAACAACGTGTCTTTGCAAGAGTTGCGTGATTCTCCATGCAGACAATGTGATGATCCCCAAGAAAAAGCTGAAACGTTCACTGCGATCTCGACTTGTTGCGGCGCTTGTGGTTGCTTTCCTCGTAAAGTGCAGCCTTGTTTTCTTCTCTATTCAACTACCAAGACTGCGGCTTCTGTCAGCCGCAACGACCTCACTGTATTCTGCAACATCAGCTGGTCTAGGCCTGCCGAACGTGATGCAGCCGACGGGAAGCGACAGCGGGTGCAGCAGTCTGCTGCTGACGCGCAGCGCGCAGGCCGTGCACAACCGCTCCTACTCGCTGTCCGTCTACGTGCGCACAGTGCCGGAGCAGTTTCGTTTTCGCGAGTTCATCCGCAACACCTGGATGAGCGACTTGAGATCAACGGGCATATTTGCGGCGTTCACAGCGGGACTGTCACGCAACGCGTCCGTGAACGCGCGACTGTGCAACGAGCTCCGACTGCACGGCGACCTGCTGCAGTTTCAGTCGTTCTACGATGCGTACCACAATTTGAGTTTGAAGACAAGAGAAACGCTACGTTTTCACCAGCGTCAGCATCGGTTGCTTCGTAATCAAACCGACGCTCACATCAGCTCGTTGGCGAATCGCTCATCAATGCTGATGTGGACGAACATGGACACAGTGATCAACGTCAAGTGTCTCCTTGATTTCATTGATTTGTACGTGTGGCCAAACGCACGCACATCGCAAAATGCAACCATCTATGGACAGTGCTCGTGCTCAACACCGTGCGACAAAAAAATTCATTCCCCTTTTGTTGTTCGAAACCCAAAGTAAGTTCTCTGACACTACTATGCATTACTAATAACAAAAAATGTTCACAAAAGTTTTTCGTTTTTTTAATAAGTTATCAGAGACGACCGACAAAACTCAAAATAAAATATCACTCCTTCCAGCCAGAGTCTAAACCTTGAGCTGCAACTGATTTTTGCTTTTTTCGTTTTTATTGTTATATTTATAAACCAGTGATTTTTTCACCGGCAGATCCAAGTTCTACGTTTCACGAAAGCAATGGCCGTACACCAAATATTCTCATTTCTGCGACGGCTTTACAGTGCTGTTTGGGCCAGGTGCAGTGGAAGCAGTGTTGACCCTGGCAAACAATTTGACTGAAGAGTTCCTCATGGGCATGTATCTCGATGATGTGCTTTTCACTGGACACCTCAGAGAGGTTGGTCTTTGGATGGGCTGGGGTGCAACAACACGGACAACACTTGTTTGCTGTGAACGGTCCAACCCTGTCCTGCGTAACTCGATGCGGTTGAGTGTATCAATGCGCAAAAGGTGTTTCAAAATAACTTCATGTTTTTGTTTCAGCTTGCTGGCGTTCAACTTGGTTTGGCTCCAGTAGAAGGTTACTTAAAGTACAGACGTTTGGCATCGCGTGTTTTGAACAAGTGCAATCTGTCACGTCATTTGATGAAAAAGGATGCTTTGAAATCGCACTTGCGAAAACTGTATCGACGGTTTTATGGAACTCTACCACCAGGAAATCTAACCTCAGCAGAGCTCGCAATGTAAAATTTTTATTTTTAGCATTGGAGAAAAACCACTGTTGAAAGGGTTTTTGAAAAAGCGTCATTCGGAATTCGTTTTGCTGGAGTGGCCAGTGTGCGTGTTACCAGCGACGACAGCAATGTTGTTGTGTGACACAGTGTACGCTGTACCTGGTGGCTTGGTTTGTCAAACTGGACTCACCACAAGCACAGTGAATGGAACGAAAAACTTTATTGATTTGTTTCGTGGCCTGCTCGTGCTCATGGAAACCAAAACAAAACTGTGTGTCATGCGTAAGCTACCTGTACCGCTGGTGCAAGCTGCATACTGGTCGCCAAAGTCACTGACTGCAATGTGTTGAAAATGTCTTGTTTCAAATGAATGATTTTGTTTAATTCTGCCGTTTCGGCATTTCTGGTGTGATTTTTTTATCGCGACTTTGTCTCATGCTCGTCGGAAATCATTTGTGGGTAAAAAATTGTTCACGACAATAAACTACATAACGACAGAATTTGTACTATTATTCACTCTTGTTGGACTAAAATTTGTTGACAGCGTGCAATAATGTAATAATGGCCTATCCGGGTGCGGTACCAAACTCACCGTACCACCAGCCACCGCCAGGATTCGCTCAAGGACCGCCAGTAAGTTGGCAGATCTGGCGCGGGTCAAAAAGATATCAATAAACTAAAGATTTTACCGTTAACCGTGCCGGTGTCCACATTAATGAAAAAGTCAAAATTAGTTTCCATGCAAAATGCTGTAAATTTTTATGTTTTTAGCCTGGATATGTTATGCAGCAGCAACCGTATCCGCAAAACGGTTATTATGGACAACCTCCACCGGGCACGCAAGTCGTGTAAGATTACATCATTTCCTTTAAAGTTGAAAAAGTGTGGAACACGGCCATGCGGTGCGTTTCCGCCATGTGTGCGCTTGCCACCATGTGATGTGCTTACCGCCATGTGTGCGCTTGCTTCCATGTGATGTGCTTACCGCCATGTGTGCGCTTGCCACCATGTGATGTGCTTACCGCCATGTGTGCGCTTGCCTCCATGCGGTGTGCTTACCGCCATGTGTGCGCTTGCCTCCATGCGGTGTGCTTACCGCCATGTGTGCGCTTGCCTCCATGCGGTGTGCTTACCGCCATGTGTGCGCTTGCCTCCATGCGGTGTGCTTACCGCCATGTGTGCGCTTGCCTCCATGCGGTGTGCTTACCGCCATGTGTGCGCTTGCCACCATGTGATGTGCTTACCGCCATGTGTGCGCTTGCCTCCATGCGGTGTGCTTACCGCCATGTGTGCGCTTGCCTCCATGCGGTGTGCTTACCGCCATGTGTGCGCTTGCCTCCATGCGGTGTGCTTACCGCCATGTGTGCGCTTGCCTCCATGCGGTGTGCTTACCGCCGTGTGCGCTTGCCTCCATGCGGTGTGCTTACCGCCATGTGTGCGCTTGCCTCCATGCGGTGTGCTTACCGCCATGTGTGCGCTTGCCTCCATGCGGTGTGCTTACCGCCATGTGTGCGCTTGCCTCCATGCGGTGTGCTTACCGCCATGTGTGCGCTTGCCTCCATGCGGTGTGCTTACCGCGGGCATGCGGTGTGCTTACCGCCGTGTGGCTGCCTCCATGCGGTGTGCTTACCGCCGTGTGCGCTTGCCTCCATGCGGTGTGCTTACCGCCGTGTGCGCTTGCCTCCATGCGGTGTGCTTACCGCCGTGTGCGCTTGCCTCCATGCGGTGTGCTTACCGCCATGTGTGCGCTTGCCTCCATGCGGTGTGCTTACCGCCATGTGTGCGCTTGCCTCCATGCGGTGTGCTTGCCGCCATGTGGTGTAATCGCCGTCAAATATAATCAGCATAAACGTCCTTGTTATGTTCTGCAGGTATGTGAAAGAGGAACGGCGAGAGGAGCGTGGTGGCGGTTGCGGTGACGCGTGCTCGTGTTGTGCCATGCTCTGTGGTGGAATGTGCCTCGGATGCTGCGTTGCTGACATGCTTGACGGCGTCTTCTGATTTTATAACTGTTTACCATTGATAATCACATTTTGAATCCACACATCAGTACCGAAAATTACCGAAATTTCTATTTTTAGGCAGGGGGTGCTTACCCGTGGGGGTGGGAAGGGTGCTAAAAGTTTTTTGGGGGTGATGGGCATCCCACAAGATGTGCCGCGTTTGGGGGTTGCACGAGGTGTAAACGTGTTGCCCCCTTTTTCGGTACTGATCCCCACTTGTGAATCGATTGCAATCTCCGTGTGTTTTTTCTGCAGTTGCACAGACGTACAGTCCACTGCACAGAATGCACGCATCAACTGCCCGTGTGTGCAACCAACCAATCAGCTAGTTGTACATGTTAGCCAGATGGACTGTACCTTTCTTTATTGACCGTGTACAGATATTGCACATGTGATCCAGGGTGATCCAGAAACGTCAAGAACGTTCTACAAAACGGACCATTTTTGCTACTGAATGCAGTTGAAATGTTTTGTTGTGTAAACTGAGTGGATCATTAAGAAAGACACGACGTGCAAGCACTGCTTCTTGCGGTTTCGCCCGGTAAGCGCATACCTACATCATTCCGCAAGGACCGAATCAATTTACGGAAGTTGTAGCAATTCGGTTTCAGAAGGGACAATTTCAGAATTTCTGGACGTTCTTTTAAAACACCATGTATTCTTTACATTGCTTCTATGGTATGACCTGGTAAACCTACGTTCTTACTGTACAAACGTATCTTTTTTTCGTCCACACGCATCAAAAAAGGAATGTGAAGTATCAAAACGAAATGTTCAAGCAACACATTTTTGCGCCAAAGGGCTCTTCGTCTAGCGTTACCCAGGCATTCGCAAACGCGCACGAACATGGCCAACCGACGAAAGTGATTTCGAGAACAACAAACGGTGTTTATATTTTCAATAATGTCCTTTTTACGGTGCGCTGTTCATGTGTCATTTGACCATACGTGCATGTACCAAAACACAACCGACCACACGGCACAGTATATCTTATCTGTGTGTTTCAGTTTGGCGCTCTCGAGAAAGGAAGTCAATTGCACTTAATTTAATGTCCAATACCGACACTCTGGCGCCCCCTTAGCCATGCTGGTATAAAATTGAACCAGTTGAGAGATGCACGAGCGTCTGCGAACGTATTGCGTGCCTGTTGAAATAAACCAAAAAAGCGCTCCGATGCTACATGCACATCCACGTTGTGTGTGGTGCGCACTTGAGAACACACGCTTAAAAATAAGCCTCGCTGAAACTGAAACCTCACAAAAGATAATAAGTGCAGTGTACTGATTTCAACGAGTTGCTGTATCTATCCACAAAACGGAACAGCGAGCGCTTGTTGTGCGTCTCATGAACTCGGTCACTGCACGTATATCTCAACAAACGCAACATCAGTTGCAAAGCAAGCATGCTTCTTTCATACAGTCTACTTTTCTTTGCGTGTGGAAAACTGATACAAGCAAGCGAACGTGTTTATCTTTTTCTTACAGATGTCAATTTTGTGATCAGCAAATATTGCAGTGACAAAGACAACGTGTGAAACTGGCTGGACATTTGCAGTTGGACTTTGGATGAGGCCATTGATAAACAGCGGTAAGAACATCAGCGATCTTCGATCTCAGCGTCAACAACACACTGCTCACGTTGTTCAAACAGATCGCCGTGCTCATCTTCCTTATCCAAAGCATACAAACTTAATGAGGCTAAATAATGTTGAGAAAAAAGCGTTCAGATTCAGCTAAATCTGTGCCGTGTTTGTTGGTCCACTCGTCAATGACACGCCAAATTGACGTTCATAAAGTCGACCAGACGTAAGACAGGTCAGTCAGAGTTTGCTAAAACGAGAAATGAAGAAAAACAAAATCAGCTGGAAACCTCACAAAGTTTGACTGAACCGCAACCACATATGCGATCTGTTTGTGTTTGCCATGTTCGTACATGCATATCGAACCGAATTTTAATTTGAAATGTTTGCGAGAATTCGTGTCTGCATGTATTTTAACTGCAACTTTTCAACCGATTGTGTACATTATGGCATACGGTTTTATGAGATGCGTCGTTGAACAAACAGAGACCTACTGGTTCATTGTTTGTTGTGTGTCATCAGCCATAAAAACATGCATATGAATTAATTTTGAGGCTTCAGGTGTGCCTGTTGCCTGTAAAAGTGCACAAACACAAAGTGTGCCAATCAATTGCTGATCGCATGTGTGCTCACATTTACAGTGTGTGTGTATGCATGTGTGTCACAGAGAAAGAACATCATCATTTGTTCGTCATTTCATTCTTGTTATTTGGCACAAGTAAAAACTTCAAATTTCAACGTCACTTATTGATGGCTGTTCGTGCATTTTATCAGCGTTGAGCACGCGCCCAAATATTTTTGCACTTTTTTGTTTTGTCTGTTTTTTCTTTGTTCGCATTGGATAAGTATGGATCAGAGAACATTGCGATTTGATTTCAATTACATACAACAGCTGGAAGTAATGTTTTTGATATTGGTACATATTTTCACTGCGAATGTGATTCGTGAACAGACGGAACTGGTGCGCTGGGTGCCGATGCAATCCGATCTGTTGATATCAAACAAACGGCCGCAGCAGCTAATGCAGACCGACAATACACGCGTCGAAAGAGTTTGATGTTAAAGCGAAATGAGTGTAGCAGTGTGGCGGTGGTCTGGATTCGTGTTCGCTGCCAGTTGCACGCACGCCACGCGCATGCGTCCGTGTCTCTTTTGCGCTGTCTCCCGTGTTATGTGTTTCTTGGTCTCGTTATCAACAGAGAACTCGTATCACGAGCAGACAACTCGCGAGAAATGCAAATGCGCAACTAGTTTTAAGAGCATTATCGCGGCGCGCCGTCGGCGTTGCACGAGTGCCTTCTTACTTGCACTTACTTGCTGCAGTTCTCATTATTATTTTGCTGCTGCTGCTGGTGCACACATACATGTACACAGTGGCCGGCCACACTCCGCCAGTCTCTCTCTTTTCAAAACCTTGCACTGTTGTAATTCATCACCTTTGTCGCCTCTGAACGTGTGTCCGTCTTTCTGACCATAAAAACCAGAGCAGCACAACTCTGTTCCGGATCTCGGTGAGATTCCGGCTGTTCTGATCGAGCGCACTTGAACTTTACTAAATACATTGTACGTTGCTGAAGTATGGTGTGAAGCTAGACCCCGTTTTTAAGAATAATGTTCAGCAGAAGTAATCGATTTGTCAACGTTTAGATTTTGTTTTTTGTATTGAACAGTCGATTTCAGCGAACAATTATGTTTCGAAGTTTTGAAATCCGTTGAATCTGTCTGCAATTCTCGTTTGTATTTGTATTATTACTCCAAATCCTTTTTGTATTCCTCCAAATCATGATACAATGTGCTACAAAGTACAACTAAAGCTAAATCTCTACCGGTCTGAGCAAGCGTGTTTACCGCGTCATCAACACTGTAACTGTGTGCAGAGTGGTCACATGCAATGTCCTCAATATTGAATGACTTCAGCCGGCACAAATCTTGGCATGAATGTACTTGGCATAGATGTTGGCATTTTTTGAGTGTGAATGCACAGGTCTGGAACGGGCCAGAAAATTCCACAACTTGTAGGTTCATGCACTTTCATCAGTATCACAGTGAATTCCCACGTTCATGACGGTGAGAAAAACTTTACATTCTTTGTTAATCCGGTCAATTTTATTATGAAATAAATGAATTCTCCCATGCTGCGAATAAGTGTGTGTGTCTTTTTTCTATAAAACCCTTTCTTTAATCAGCAAAGCTGCATTGCTTCTCACAAGTGACAAAATGAAGCAAAGCAACCTACAAAACGCAGCCTGCTGTAAAATAGGTTGCTTATGTCACGCTGGTATTGCATAGCTGGATTATTGCTGTCATGTTGCACCTGCGTCAGCAGAACAATTACGGCGTTCTCAAGTTGAAAGAGCTTTTCCCATGTGCGCAGGAGACTTTTGTTGTGCATGTTCGACGGAGTGCGTGCATGGCTGCTTGTCTGTGTCTCGGCGATGACACGCACACCACGCCGGCAGTTTATACATTTCACAGTAAAACTTGCATCAGATGCAGCACGGTCGGCCCATGGGAGTTTGCAATCGCGCCATCGCACGCACAAGGGTGTTATTGCAGAGAGTCGTTGTCGCAACACACCACAAACAATATGCTGCACATGCGCACACGGCACATGGCATGCATGCAAGCGCTGCGAACGCCACCCTCTCAGTTCACATAGCATCTAAATTGGCTTCTTCTTCTTCTTCTGTTCCACTTTTGCCCCGACAAACACAGCAGCAAGCGGCGTGTCGTTTTTATGGTCGCAAATCGAGCCTGACAAATTTATAAGCGTGCCCATTCTAAGAGAGAGTGTATGACAGTTGGCGGGATGAATTGATTGAGACATACACATGAACGTCAAGATTCATGGATGCAACGAAAGCGCTTGGCGATTTCAATCAAACGCACAAGCCATTCGGCGTTTATTGTTAACATGGAAATACATACATGCATACATGCATACATGCGTGCACAGCGCCGCAGTGACACGAAAGTGCCACTTGGCTGATTTCAGCTTTTGCACACTGGCGCTTGTTTTGGCTTGTTGAGGCCATGGTGTTTGCCTGATGAATTGTTTGCGAGCAACTGTGTGTGCAGAACGCACGTTTTCATGTGCTCATAGATTTTGCAGCTTCTTGTCGCAAATACAATGTAGCATACCAAAAACATTGTGCACGTACATTTGGCATGTACGTACATTAGGTTAATGCAAGCCTGCGTGCATGTGCTTTCATAGTGCGCTCGCCCACCAGAAACGTCTTGTAACAAATCACCATGTTTCTGGTGGCGACAATAAATTTCAACGAGAACAACAAGAGACAAGATGCAAAGCTGACGACTCAAGCTTGTTTCTGGGCACGTACGTTAGTCGCCGTTCAAGTCGCATGCGGCGGTGCCCCACAGTGTGCGCTCCAATTTTTGTCGCCGTTTCCATCGTTTGTGTCCGCGCGCAGTGAAAATATTTTGTGTAATGTAACATGCACGGAAAAAAATAGATGAAGCAGAAGAAGAAGAAGAAGAAGAAGAAGAAGAAGAAGAAGAAGAAGAAGAAGAAGAAGAAGAAGAAGCAAGACGAAGCAAGACACTAAATGGTGAAACGATGCAGACGCGTACGAGAATGAGTCGCAGTCAGCGGAAAGTGAGCGCATGGTTTAGTTTGTAGCATGACAAGAACGGAATAGAGTGGTGTTGCCGGTGGTTGGGGCACAACGGCCAACGGGCATAATAAACACGAGGCATATCAGCGTTGCAAGATATAATGCAGCAATACATCGCGTTCTCGTGTCCTGCACGCACAGACGCACACATTTGCACTGTATATATACCTAGTTTATATCGAAATTTCATCGGACGCAGTGAGCTTTCGTGGGCGAAAACGCCGAAAAGAGACGATGACGATGCTTCGTGCGACTAATGCTCGCCCATTGGCTTCGTTACGCACGTTAGAGAGAGCGCCTGTGTGCTGCTGGATGGACGATGAAAACGGGCGGTGCACGCGACCACGCTGACGGATACAACGCACTTTGTTGGAGGCAGCCAGCTGCACATAACGCACTCAAATGTGACTCTCTGTGCTCTTGAACGTGTACTGCAGCAAGCATAATATTATATGATTAGATGAGCATCGCAGCGTCTTCATACATACATTGCACACATGTAGCCTTGTGCAGCGTCTTCGTGGCCAAGTTTGTGTCTGCCTGATCACTCACTCAGATCACGTTGCGCCACACATGTATGTATCATACCACCACGTCAGCTTGCCTGCCCCGTAAAATCATTTGCAAAACGGATGAACGCGCACGCTCAACTTTTATCGCTTGCTATGCGGCTGCTGGAGCGTGTTGTGTGCTTGCGTTGCGGACATAGGAAATAATCACGCTGTCACCATGCTTGCGTTGTGCAACGGCACGCAAAAAATCAGACAGCAAGCATGTCGCGCTTCATTGCATCGGTTTGATTGGAGCAGGCCGCGCGCAACTGATCTTGCCATGCATGTACGTAGCTCTCACAATCGCCGTGCAAGTGCAACAGGTTCACACAGCGTTTCGTTCATTTTTTCTGCCCCTGAAAGAGGCTGTCAAGCATGCCGATGCAAATACGCTGATGCAGGTGATTTGTGTCCATGATTGTCTAAGGGTGTACAGGCACGTGTAATTAGTGTTCAAAAGAACTGCAGCTCAACTTCACCATATGCAATATTCAGTGCCGGTTTCCGTTATCGTTCGATTATCATTATTCCATGCACTGCTGCTGTATCTTTCGGATATACACGGCGACTAAATTGGCGTTATTTAGCAGGGCGGGCGGCGACGTCGATTATGTGACGTTATAGAACGACAACGCACCGATCAGTGCTCACTTGCCACATACGCATGTGCATGTCGCTCTGTGCTCATGTGCTGCAATAGGCTTAACTTTTGCGCATCTATGTATTATGGATTTATTCAAACGTGTCCGACTAAAATGACGTCATTTGCTTTAAAAACGTCCGTTTGTCAAAGTACAGGCACTAAAATTTCAGTTTGGTTTGACTGATTCGACATTCACCATTTGTTTACGGTAAGAAATCGGCTAAACGGAAAGCCTGGTTTGCTGTGAACGATAAGCGCATGTTTTGCGGCACACGACGTCATTTCAGTGGGACACGTTTATAAAAATATGTCATACATATTCCTCCAATCTCCCATCTTTCATTGTTTCATCTTCACTTTTTATACTGTAGGATATCAATCGAACAATATTTTTCTTCGTTCACCACGGCTTACGTACATACTACATACAATCTACCGTATGTGCGTGTGAATGCGTTTGACAAACCGACAGAAAATTTGTAAAACCTGCATAAAAATGGGCAGCAGCAGCCAATAATGTTTGCGTGATTCACGTCGATTGTGTGTCGTCGAATTGTTCGTCGTTAAAAATGACCGTGTATGCGCATTGACGTCATTGGAAGAACACGTGAACCGAAACACATCAGAAAGCCGCGGAGACACGAGCAAAACAAAACTGCAACGAACCCACGTTTTTGCTTCCTGGATTTCTCTTCAAACATTTGAAACATTCGATATGACATCGACCCCCGGCGATATGAGGGACGCCCGCACACTCCAGTACGTTTACATGTTTTTTTGCAATTTTTGCGCTGTGATTACAATGAATTAAGAACAGAAACTCTTTTTTGTAGTGTTTTGTGAAATGGTCCCTGCCATTTCGTGGTGCTACTGATCCACGTCAAGCTTCACCTACATTTTTTGTTTGCCTCATAGGGATAGGTTGAACTTGGCTGAGACACGAATCAATTAGTGCCGCAGCACTGTTGCTGGCTTCCACCTGCTGCGAATATCGCCCGTTATTTCACTCACGCTTGGCAAAGGCATCCAAAACACAGCGATTAGAAAACCCTGCGTCTAAAAATTCATCTTTCTGCCTGTTGGAACAAAAAAAGAGAAACGTTCAAAAGCAGCCAACAAAACAGGCTGCAAAACTGCGATTTTTTTGCACAAATTATGACCCACGTTTACAAGTTCGATGTACCAAAGGAAAGAAGAAAACACGGCGCGTTGTGTTGGTGGTGACTGTGTGCATGTATCGTAGGTGTAATTGAATACGCTGTCTCTGTTTGCTGCAAGTTTGCCAAACAAACTGCCTGCGCCGCTGCTTATCAGTGCACGGCGGCGCCCAACGAGCACAACTAAACATACCAACAGCGCTGCGCATTCGCCATTTGTGGCATCATGAATTTATTATGCCATCCAGCAAATTGTGTGCAAACTCAACGCCGCACATTGTCTTCTTGCTGCATTCCACACGTCTCAGCTTTCAGGCAGTTTACTGCAAACCAAAGTATCTGTTGTACATGTGGGCACCCACCAAGGCACCGAAACCGAAGCATTCAAATTTCGTTTCGGGAATTCTAATACTCCCATGATTACAAAGCATTCCATAGCTTTTCAGACTCAGCATGCAGAATGTGTTGTGTTTCCCATAAAAGATGACAAATCAGCAAATGTTGCAATTATTCAATAGCTTGAATTCAATGTCTCGCTTAAAAACTGAGATATTCATTTCTTGTCAAGCTGTTACCAAATCTGAATAGGAAAAAGGCAAATAAGGCTCTGTCCAACAAGCTGCTTGTTGTCCGACACCTGTTCGCTCACTGTTTAGATTTTCTTCTTGAAACATTTTTAAATGTGATTTTCTTTGAAAACTTTACAATTTGATAAACAAAATAATGTTTGGGGGTTCAAACTATATTAGTTTTCATGAAGATAGATTTGCAAACGCTTGAATAAAATTATACAGTATGGCTAAATAAATAAGACAGTCCTTGTATTTTCCCTCAAGGTAACTAGAAGTTCTCTTTTTCAAGAATGCCATGCCCAATCGTGTCTGCTACGGAGAAAGAATGAACAGAATAGCACGAAGAATCAGTTAATTTAAAAAAAAACACGTCAAATTTTACACACAATTGGCATTCTGAACGTCTTTTTTCATTCAAATTTCGAGCGCTCCTTGCACCCTGAAAAAAGCTGCCATGTTTCATCGACCATTCCGTACCTGTGTTTGAAAATTTCGTTGCCGGTATCCCAGTTCAGCACGCAAGTTATTTGAATCTGTGGAGAAATAAAAGAATTTGAGAGAAAAACTACCTTTAATTTTGACAGTGATTTTTCAAAGTCGGGTAGATGTATTTTTTCTCAGTGGTCAGATACCACTAATATTATAATCGTGTGCTGCACAAATGAAGTCCACACGCAATGTGATACAAAATTGTAGTAAAGTTTAGAATTCCGGCCCGGAGAATTTTCGCCAGCAAGAACAATATTAAACCACACGAAGTGATTTTTGGTAAATAAATTCTTGTGATTTTTTATTTTTGTTTAGAACTTGCTTGCAGTGACTTGTTGTAGGTTCCTAATCCTAAGCCAAGCCTTTTGATAAGGTAAAAGGGTCACAAATCCTGTTCATGATAAAAAGTTTAAAAATTTAGTTGTAGTTTCTTTTTTCCAGATTTCATTTTCCAAAAAAGCAAACAGGACGAACATCATTGAAAATACACTGTAACATGTGAACATCGATATTTTTATTTTATTATTTCATTACCAAAATCACTTCGTGTGGTTTAATATTGTTCGTGCTGGCGAAAATTCTCCGGGCCGGAATTCTCCGGGCCGGAATTCTTCGGGCCGGAATTCTTCGGGCCGGAATGAGCGGGCCGGAATTCTTCAGGCCGGAATTAGCGGGCCGGAATTGTACCCCCCCGAGTTTAGATAGACTAACACGAGCATATCTTTCGTGGCTTGCCTTCGTGCATGAAAAGGACACAGGTAACTTGGCAGGTTCATTGCGTGGCTCATGCTCTGATTGCTTAGCCAGTCTGCGGATTTCATTTGTTTCCTGTCCTATGAGCCCTAATTCGCTGTCTGCACACGCGTTTTGCTTGCTATAATTATTTTACCAACGAGCCGAGCGCATGAACAACAAAGTTATAGTCACTCATTCGCTTAACCACCGATAGAAACACCGGTGTCTCTGTGCTTCATGCTCTATTTTCGTAATTTATTGTCTTAGTTTTGATTTGACCACCATGGAATATTGTATTTGCAGTCGTGTTTACCGACATTTTTTACGTTTTCTTACATCAAGCAACTTGAGCCAATCTACACTTCTTGGCTTTTTTTGCGCTTGTTCAAGGCGCGTGGTGTGTTTTCTTTTTTTGCCGAGCGCCAACCACCGTTAATCAAAAGTATAAGTCCACAGAAATGTTGATTTGAACGTGGTTTTTACCTGAGATTAAACTTGATTCGTGTGATAGAAATACCCACTTAATTATTTCTGGCGATTCCCCCGTGCCGCTAACGCTGATAAACTTTATTTGAAAGTTAATTATTTCAATCAACAATTCGTCTGACATTTGAGTGGAACTTTGAACCTGCCAGCTGAATGACACATGTACAGTGATGGTGGTCTGTCTTATAACACAACAAATTCTTAGTCCATACAGATTATTAAAAAATGTGTTGTTCTACCGGACCGGTACGATTCTGTTTTCTGTGAAAACGTCAGGACTCGAGCGCGTGCACGTTTGCTATTTCATGATTAGCGTGAATGATACGAAAATTGTTTGCACCATCTGCAGTACAGGGTGTGCCAAAAGTGCACATTCAAAATTGCATCCAAGAAAGCTATTGGGCTCAATGACTTTTGTAGCCAGCGTGTAGTGAGTTGGTGACTGCAATTTGAATCCTTAAAAAGGTACGCATGGTTTATCTATTTTTAAGTGCTCAAAAATTTGAGCTCAGCAACCTACATATGTAGTTGGTTGTTTGCTGTTACTAACACTGTTTTGACGGAAACAAACATTTCGTTTGACATTTTACATATATTTTGTCGCGCACGACACCCTGTAGGAAGTTTTATGATTCGTGTCATGAGCGTTCAACAAGCAAGCCGCCCCCACATTCGGTGCTAAGCAAAGCAACGATAACCATAGCAACGTGGACGCAAGGATAATTGACGAGGCTCAGTGCTATGATAAGCACATTCTTGTTATTGAACTATTCATGGGCTGCACAAGCAGACAAGCAGCAGCAGCTCACCCGATTTCTCTCGGTTCTCTCCTTGCTTTGTATATCGCGTGCGATGCCTCGACAGTTGCATGTACAATACACCTGGTAAACTAAAACAACATCATAAAATGTGACAATTTTCTCAAGGTCTCAACACTTCTTCATTATCTCAATACGTCCACCAGTGTTGCTGCAATTATCAGACGCTTTGAATGAGTAGTTTTCAAAATAAAATTTACAAAATAAAGTTTTTTTTCCTGAAAAGAGAACAGACCGTCAAGCGGACCAGCTGTATGTTTATGTAACACGTTCGTTCGTGCACGCACAGTGCATACATAACTAATACACAGTTGTGAGATGTGCGTATATTTCTCAACATATGGTGCTAACAGATGAATGCGTCTATTCGGCTGGTATTGAGTCGCGTTTCTTTTATGAGGTCTTTCACGGTACCGTTATCACCTTGTAGGCCTGCGTCTTTATGTTTGTGGTCTCGCTGCATAAGTGACGACAGTCTGTACGCATCGCTAAATTATACATCATACAACCATGTAGGAGGACCGAATTATATTTTGTTCTCGTTTTGTTTGTTTGTAAGCCATAGTCGTTGCACCAAAAAATCTTCAACACTCCTATTTGGCTAGTCAAAACGACAGCCGAAGAACAGCGGATGGCTGCCAACCAGGTACAATGTATTCGGTGGCATTTGTACGACGACATTGTGGTGTAGGGAACGAAGTGTTCGCCAATGTCATGTCGCTATAAACTGCAGGCCATTTATAAAATGAATTTACACTCAGTGATACGGGTACTATCATTCTGGTGCAGATCATGTTATGATGCCGTTATATTATGTTATATTATGTTATGGTGCTCTGTGTTTTATTGCCAATGTCAATGGACATCAGAGTCGATGCAACAATTTTGGAACAGCTTAGCATTATTCTTGAGTTCTGTAGTGTACACGTGTCCCCTGGCAACAGAAAAGAGCAACAATGCTGGTGTTTGTGTTGCAGCGTGAGTCGACTGCGGCACGTCCTGGTGTCGTCGTTCAGGGTCGCCCACGATGCTGCGCATGGATGAGATCGCAGCGTTAGCAGCGGAACAGGCCAAAGAACGCGGTCATCGCCCGCAGCAGCGCACCGGACCGGTCAGTTTGCAGCGGTTCACTCATTTGCAATCACCAACAAACAAACACATAACGAAAACACCATGCATGTGTCACGTGTGATGCAACGTACAGCACAACGCCAATGCTGGCAGCAAGCGTCTGAAGCGTCTCGTCGCAATGCAGCACAATTTGAGAGTTTGAATGCGAAGAGCAACACGATTAGCTGTACATTTGACATTGTTAGCAGCAAAGCGTGTTTGTGACCAGTGTGTGCGTCTCGCAGTGTGCCACGTTTGAAAGCAATCTTGCTTGTGCCGAGTGTCTCTGCAGTGCACTGACAATGATCATCTGTCACTCTTGCCGCCGCTACCGCTCACGCAGCGCACTCACTCCGCCGTGCTTACAAGTCTATTGTGCGTGTTCTCTGCAACTTTTGATACACACCACACTTCTTGCTCCTGCTATCAGTTTTGAGTAAACTTCTGTCAGACAAACGTACAGTTTTCGGTGCTGGTCCACTTGTGTGCAAACCCTACATGGTTTCTTCGAAAAATTCTAGAATGCAGATCTAACCAGTGTCACCGTAATTAGATTTTCATAGATTTTTCATTGTTTCCCATGCTGTGCTAACAGCCAGCGAGTGGGCGAAAAATAAAACGGTTCTTGCAGACGAGCTGAAGAGAACAAAACTGTTATTTCTTTCAATCTCAAATAATATCCTACAGTTTTCAAAAGTGTGTTTTACCTGTATGTCAAAGACATATTATTCCATACTCGTTTAATAACCCGCACACTGCCAAATCAACAAATTTTCAAATGTCTGACACGCATTCCAGAAGTTCATTTTCTGGGGAAGCAACAGTGACAGGTTTGTACGTTTTGCTTTTTTGCTTGCATCATTTTACGTAACTTTTTGATAGAAAATTTTTCAATTTTTTAAAACCAAATAAAATATATTGCTTTCAAGTTTTTGGGCTAGCCGTTTATTCCTTTCAAATCAAGAAAAAGCGGGCTACCACCAACACTGAGTTACCACCAACACCCACTCACAGAATTACTGACGACAGTCACTCACGAGCTATCACTGGAGGCTTAAGAAAGCGTTGAAAATGCCGGTGCTCATGAGCTGTCATTGAGAGTTCGTAAAAATTCGTAAGTCATTTTGTGAGTAGCGGTTCTCAGTGAGATCACAAAAATGTTGATCTGTGTGCAAGCAGCGACCGGCGCAACTTTGAGCTCGCAATTCGATTGGAATGAACATGAACCCTGTTTGCATTCGTTGATCATCAAACAAGAACTTATCATGTTTTTGCTGTTTCATGTTTCTCACATGCGTGTGTCATTGTCGGCGTGACCACAACAAAGCTCGATGTAGATATACAATATATACATAGTTTTATGTTTCGATCGTGCAAGCACTTGAACACTGTGCCATGTTCCCTGGTGCTACCAACACGGAGGCGCAGTTCATTGGTGCATTTCAACATCCGTAGCGACTACATTGTATGTTTTTTCCTCAGCGACACACGTTTCTGCTTCTGCTAGCCAAGCCAAGCACCACATGCATACAACTGCACTGTATAATAATGCGTAAACAAAGTTTTGTACCGTCGTGATTTCAGCATGCGCGTGTACGTATCAACGGAAACGGCATAATATTTTGGCTGCAGTACGTGCATGCAACGTGCCGCAGTTTGCAAACAAACACAAACGTGCTGCGCACATTGGTCCCCAGGAGAATGTTCAAAGAAAACGCACTCACGGCACGCGCATAATAATAAGATATGGCTATTCAAAAAGGCGCCCACCAACGCGAAAGACAGCCAGGCTGTTTGCTTTATGCTGGCTGGCATACACAGCGCTCAATGGGCTGCCGCTGCGTGCGTCGACATTGCCCGTCGCACTTGGCGATAACGAAGCTGAACAAACTTTCACTGTGTATTATCAATAGCTGAAGCAGATTCTGGTCTGTCATCCGCACAGGTTCCATGTGAGCTCTGCAGAAAACCGATGACAATTTTTTTCTCGGACATCTTATTGTGATCGTCAAAGTGAATGGAATAAGAGACCAACCGGAAAATACACCAGTTTCTCAGTGGGTGTTCCTGATTATTTGTGCCAAGAATAACGCCTACAATCGAGAAAACGATATAAACGCATTGTATAGATAGTTTGGCAGCTCCACATGCATTTTTTTAAATTTAAAACTTTTTTAAAGTGATCTTGGAACAATGGTAAATCTTTGGCATTAATCTTCGCTATGATGAATAAAAAGCATTCCATGCAGATGTTCAGTTTAACACACATTTAAAAACATCAAACTGTACGGAATTGTCTATTTTTCCAATAAGTAAACTGGCTGTCGCAATGAAAACGGAAGATTTGTTGGCGTTAATACGATCACATAGTGTATCGTAAAATTTCCGCATTCTTATGGCCAAGAAAGGTACGTTCACACATTTTGAACTCGGTTACGTAAAAGAAGAGAACAAGCAGTTTTAGTGCTCCCTTAGGCTCAGACTATGGTCACCACATAGCTTCTCGGAGAAATTTCATTTGGAGGAGCCCGCATGACATGGTCTGTCGTATTCAATCTTGCACAACAGAGTGCGTCGAGCATGATAACAGTATAACACTGAGTTGCATCGTCATGTATATTATGTGTATGTCTTTCATTAATCATAAGACTCCACACCACACGCACATATATGTACAGCTGCATCCGTCCATTGCATTACTTACAGTTGTAATGTTCAGAAAAATGTGCAACAACATAATTTTTTGGTTCCGCTTGCACATGCATGTAACTACTACTTTCTTCAAGACGTTTATAAATTGTTCATGTGCTTTTATTAATTTTATACTTTTATTGAACCCCAGTGGATATGCAGTTATACTTTAACATCCATGTATGTTTGTTATGACTTAACCGAACTTCTAAAATCCTGACGTTGAAACTGGCTTTGCAACGGTGTTATTTTTTCGCCGTTATTGTTCTGCACACGTTTTTGGTATGATGGCTATGCAAGAGCTCGTCGCAGTCGTCTCTAAACAATCTACTTCAAACGTTCAAGGATCAGCCAAAAAGCCAACGGTAAATTAGTACACTCTAAATTATTTGCTTGCAATGAAATGTTTTTCAACACTTTAGCAGGCGCTAAGAGTGGTAGCTCGTCAAGTTTGAAAAAGGGTAAAAAGGTAATCAAACGTTTTACACCGTTAGTGCATTAAAAGATATTGTTTTGGCGTAGTTTATTTCGCACTTAGTGTTAATTAGTTTAGTACTATGAGTTGTGGTTCCAACTGTTACATAAAGTCTCATTCATGGAACTTGAAGCTATGGCGTCATTTCGCTACACATTCATGAAGCAAAAACATCGCAGTTTCACATGGTAAAGTGACGCCTGCGCTTCAGTGCGCGTCCGCGCGAGTGCATGAACGCCGGCTTTTAAGTTTCGCCTTTAGAAGATTTCTTTAGAAGTACATGTGTTTTACCAAAACAAAAACTATGTGTCTGTGCTGTTTGCTTACTACAGTTTTAATGCAATGTACATGACAGTAATGTGCAATATCACTAAATGACATGCTACTTTACTGATTGTAATGTCAGCTCTACAATGTAAGTATTGTATATACATACAATGCTAATTCCACACCGCAGTATTTTTGACGTCGAACTATTATAACATTCTAACACGCATTATTTTTTAGCACGTAAATACAGGAACATGTATACAATGTAGACAAATGGATGTAGAGTAAATGTTAAACACGGTGAACTGAAACGAGTCGTGGCCAATTTTTCGGCTTTCCACACCACCAGTGCAGTATGGCAGAGTATACGAGTTGGATACGTGGCCATATATAGACACATTGTATGCATGCAGGAAAAGTTATGTTCAGTGTGGAATGGTTTGTGCATAATACGTATACATGGTTTAAAATTTGATAGCAGAGAAACGAGGTAATGTGGCGCTGTGGTGAGAGCGAGAGAGAGAGACAGCGTGACCACGGGCGCTAGTGTGTGTGCTTGTGTTAGAACTGTACACAGCAATGGAACCAGTGGCTTCGTAAACAATAGGCACCACTGCTGTGCTTAGTGAGATGCATGCACATACATGCATGTACATGCGTGTGCTTGTGTGTCTGCTGTGAACAAAACTGACGAGCGCACTGCAATCGGTCAACAGCAAATTATGCACAATATCAGTGAGCGCCGCAAATCATGCATATCCCACACAAGTACAATCGAGCATTTATGTGCTGCATAACTGCTGAAGGTACGTTTGATCCAGTGCATTATTATGTGTAATATTGCTATTGGCGCCCGATTATCGATGGTGATAAGCGCGATGCCATTGCGCCAAAAGAGCAGACAGTCATTGTTTTAGATTAATTATCGTACGATGCTGTTAGCCGAAACTGGCCGAAACTAAACAACTGTGTGTGTGTGTCTGTCTGTCTCTGCCGTCCGTTTACCGCAATTGGCTTTGACTTATTGGCGATATGTTTGTTGGGTGTTTTATTTTTTTCAACACGTCTAAAACGGTTGCTCTATTGGCCGCTATTGAAGCAATACCATTATGACGAAAGTTTAATGACACTGCAGTGGCATTTTCGACAGTTTTGGAGTTGATAATCGTTGATATTGCTGGTCATGCCGGTGAGTGCTTTGCTTGCAACGTGATATGTTCACGCGTAAATTGCTTCTGTGGCATACACTTTGTGGTGAGTACCGGTAGCATGCACATTATGTTTCAAAGGCTATGTTCATCACTATGTTCAGAGACTTAAAAGTATGAATGAGAAAACAAGCTACATGTTCAGTGTACATGGTGCCTGGAGTGTCAAAAGTGTTAAGTTCTGGAGGTTATTACATACGTGTCGCTGTCAGTCTCTAAAACCAATAATGCGGTGATACAGGACCACTGTCAAAAAATGACGATTTTAAGATAAAAATGAGTTTTGTTTTGAACATTGCATGAGTGTGTATGCTCTATGTGCATATTTGAAAACAAATGCATAATACGAACGCAGCTCAGCTTAGCATTGCACCATGGTACAGTTTGCATACTCAGGCGAGGTTAGTGCTGCAAAACAATGCTATTAATAAAATCATCAAATAATAAATACAGAACGACATGCAATAAACAATAAGAATAACACACCATGTATTTTGCAGGGCGATTTTGCAGGTGACAGTACTAATTTTATGCAAAATCGCCTGATTAACAGTGTAGTGTTTCTATTTGTTAAGTGTATAGTGATTGAGAGTTTTTCCGTGAACCAGTGACTTCATGAACAATTGAGCATCTATTGCCTGTTTAGGGGCCATCGTCGTTGTTTATATTCCCGGAGCGTTCGTTCATTCGTCGCATGGCCAAACAGTTCTGTGCGTGGCCACCATTTGACTGGTTCATCCTGGGCACGATCGTTGCGAACTGTTGTGTCATGGCACTTGATGAGCACTTCCCTGAAGGCGATAAACGTCCATTAGCAATGATGCTGGTCAGTGGTGCCTTACTGTTGCTGCTGCGGTTCTTTCTCAATCTGGCTCCCAATTTGCAATTTTAATCAAACGCAGCATTTTTTCAGGAATCCTTCGAACCAGTTTTCATGGTGATCTTCACTGGAGAATGCATTGTGAAAATCATTGCGCAAGGATTGGTGTTACACAAAGGTGCCTATCTACACAGCATGTGGAACATGCTCGACTTTGTCGTCGTTGTCAGCGGGTTCGCCGTGTGCTTTTCCTAATGATGTTATCAAAAAAAAATAAAATAGAAATCAAAGAAAAACTTTGTGTCTTGTTTCAGTGCTATAGAAATGTTGCCGTTTGCAAAGGGCGCTACAGGCAAAGGCTCAGCGACCGGTGGCATGGACATGAAAGCGTTGCGCACAGTGCGAGTGCTGCGCCCGTTGAAACTCGTCTCTGGCATTCCAAGTTTGTTTTCATGTTTTGCTGCACGTGATTGCTGATGTGTAGCAGAGAATTACTTGGACATAGTATTTTGTTAAGGCCTGCAAGTGGTCGTGAAAGCAATCTTGTGCGCCATGGCACCGATCATGCAAATTGGTGTGCTTGTGTTGTTCGCAATCATCATATTTGCTATCATCGGTCTTGAGTTTTACTCCGGCACCTTCCACTATACGTGCGTAGTCGATGGCACCGACCCTCCAGTATATATAACCGACGAAGCTAACAAGGTCTACCCGTGTAATCTCAAAAATGCCTCCGGGGCTAACATTTGTGCACCGGGCAGCAGTTGTCTGCCGCTCTGGTTAGGTCCGAAATATGGAATAACGTCGTTCGATCATATTGCTCTTGCCATGATCACTGTGTTTCAATGCATTACTATGGAAGGATGGACTGAAGTCATGTACATGGTAAGTTTTGTGAAGAAATTTCTTTCTGAGGCACTTAGTTGTACAATAAAGACAAAGACGTAGCCAACATTGAGAACAGAAGCAACCAGACTGGCAGAAAAGAAGTAGTAAGAACTTGTTGAGGGCACCTAATCGTTGTGATAAAATTTCAATGAAAACGGTCATCGTTGCTAGTCGCACAAGCACCTATTATCTTTTCGAAAAATGAACTCGATATTTCGCGCTGAAACGTAGACCGAAATATTAATTAGAGGTTCGTTTATACCTGACGTATCTGATGAGCATACGATACGTCACGTCATGTCAGGTCTCGTGTTATTGCATGCATACTACCGTTCATACCTGACGTACGTCGACGTACGTCTACTTATGTCAGGTATAAAAAACGGGCCTTAAGATCATTGTATTACAAGGAGTAGAGTCTAACTGGTTTTGTTTTTTGTTTTCTTGCACAAAACTGCCGTCAGATAGCGTTCAGTATTGTTGGTTTCAACTTGCCGCGCAACCGTGAAATATTTTCTCTATCTGTGCTAAAGCATGTTACGACACGACGTTCAATTAGACAGATACGTCATATGTATTTTTGTATAATACAACATAATTAAAATTGCCTTCGATTTCAATTTGAAATTTTCAAAATTAAAATCTGCAATATAAAACTGCGAAATATAAGGCATGTTGGTCTCTCACAGCACAAATTAGGCCCGTTTAGCTGATTGGTGGTAGTGGTATGCGGGAAACATGCGCAAAACCAAATGTTTCAATTGTCTGTCTGTAGTGGTGCTGAAAAAAGACCGCTTTAGTAAAAATTTTAATACAAGAAATAGAAACGCAAGTTCTTCCACTGCTGCCAGTTTCAGAACAAAACGTTGCTTCGGTTCTGTATTTCAGTTGGTTACTTTTTCATGTTTTTTGATCACGCTCTGCGCAAAACCCCAACCGGGCGGCGACTAACATGCCGTTACACAATTCCAGACGGATGATGCCATGGGTGATGCGTATAATTGGATGTTTTTTGTGCCACTCATCATCATCGGTTCATTTTTTATGCTCAACCTTGTCCTCGGTGTACTCAGCGGGTGTGTTCATTCGAATCTTGAGTTAAAGAAATGTATTGAACAACTTTAGTTACTGCATTATGCCCATGTACAGGGTGGGCCAAAAAAAATTCAATTCTAAAATGCTCTCACTGGCGTGTGCTGAGGTGTTTAGAGCTGAAAATTGAAACACTGTTAGAAAACATTTGGAGGTTTTTCTGACCAAAATTTTTTCACAGAATGTTGCTGCTATCACTCACTACAGCAGAATATCTGAAAAACATAAAAAAATCGACAAATGTGGTGAAATGCAGAGTTAATTTAGCTGTAACAACGACCAAATGATGAATGTTGGTGACAACCCGAGTGTTCACAACACAAAAAAGATGAAAAAACAATACGCAAACACAGTAGTTTGGAAATGCAAAATCCTGAATTGCATTTGAACAGTCTTTGATCAACCTGATGTTTCACTTCGAGTCTGAGCGTGCGTGAGCGGTTCTGCCCATAACAAATGCGAATTATCTTTCCAGATTTTTTCTTTTTTCAATTCACACAATTTGCCACTCTGATACAATATTTTTCACCATAGCAGACTGGTTATTTTCTGCAGTGAAAGGTGCAATTCCATTTTCAGTCGTTGCTGCCATCATGGTTAAGTGGACGGCAGAGAAGCGAGTCTGGTCGGCCAATTGGTGGGAACATGCGCATAAGTTTTCCATAGTGGTTCGGCAATTTGTACGAAAGTCAATTTTACAACGCATGGCGATACCGTTTGATACCGCATCCGTTTATGAGCAATGATAAATAGTGAGATTATGGATAAACGTTTTTTTTCGTCAAAAATCGCTATTTTTTAAAATTGCACTGTAAAAAATGAACAGAAACGTGTAAAGCAAAAAAAATTTGATCACAAAAACCGCTCAAAGTGTTCTAACAGTGTTCCAAATTTTAAGCCATGAGGTTCTTGTTACAGCTAAATCAACCCTCTGTATTTCACCACATTTGTCAATTTTTTATGTTTTTCAGATATTCTGCTGTTTTGAGTGATAGGGACAACATACCGTAACAAAAATTTGGTCAGACCAACCTCCAAATGTTTTCTAATAGTGTTCTAATTTTCAGCTCTAAACACCTCAGCACACGCCAGTGAGAGCATTTTAGAATTGGAATCTTTTTTTGGCCCACCCTGTACTTCTAATTTTATCACAAACTTTAATGACAGAGAGTTTGCAAAAGAACGAGAACGAGTCGAGAATCGTAATGAGTTTCTCAAGCTTCGGCGTCAGCAACAAATTGAGCGCGAACTGACTGGCTACCTTGACTGGATCAACAGAGCAGAAGAGATCACGCTCAGTCAAAAAATCACACGCGAAGAGCGCCGATCAATATTAGAAGGTATACTGTCCCTGCAGATAAACACATTGAGGCCGCAGAATTTATACGATATTCGGAAGTGAAAATATTTGTTGAGGGTGCGGGGTCAACTCCGGCCCACACATTATCGGTCCAGCCAAATAATTAGCTCTTCCTTTGCTGTTTTTTTTTGCCACGGACAACGAAAATCAATTGAAACCACATCCTAAAATGTACTCCCGTCCGTCCCAGTACATATTTTAACAACAATATTTTACTTTTGTACAAAATAACCAAAAAAACTTTTTAACGTCGGTTTTCTCATCTCTTTTTCCAATTCCACTGCAACAGAATTCCGTCCAGCGCCTGCCGCTAGCACTGGGTTGGGGCAGATATCTTTCTTTCATTTGATTGCTGAGGTCGATTGTCATTGTTGGGAGGAGAGCGCGCTTAATGAATGGCAGGCACCACCCCATTGGAATTATATTGGAATAGAAAGCACAAAAACTTCTGCAAAAAATGCGTGACCGCACCAAACGCCAACGGCATTACTGTGAAATCTTCTCGCCGACGTTCACAGACGACGGCAAGCTATCTGTTGACGACAAGCGACTGCTATTAGCTTTATTTTTGGCAAGCTGACCAAAGAGCGAACTGATTGATGGTTGATGAATGAATGAATGGTTGAGATCGAAATTAGTGCGAGTTATTTGTGAATCGATCAAATCAGTTTTTTATATACCAGGAATAAAATCAGATTGGCTGACGCACAACATATACATTGTATAGCAGTGGGCGGCGGTTGAAGTCACTAGAAGCGAATTGTTGGACTGGGCTGGTATTGGGTGGACCGGTAATTGCTGGGGCCGCAAATAAGCGAGACGCAAATGGCCGCTAAATGGATGGGCCAGTAATGAGTGGGCCGGAAATGTTGGGACGCTAATGTGTGAGCCAGAAATAACGGGTCGCAAATGAACGCACGTCTTTTTGAAGAGACCAGAGTCTTTTGAAAAGTCAAATCGTGAGTTTCCGTCATCAAGAAACATGATGCACTAAACTTCCGTATGTACCTAACCGCCTATAGGTACATACGCACTGTACAATTGCACCTTTTTATGCTGATCGGAAATTAAATGGAAATAAAGTTACGATGTGTTTTTACTGAGTACGAAATACGTTTTTTTAATGAGTACTTAGTACGAAATATTGAATTTTCGTTGACAACAGAATTTGTGATGTGCAAACTATACTTTTGTTATTTATAGCACGGCGGCGTGCTGAACATTTGCGGAAAAAGTTGTTGACGCAACAGTCGGACGCAGAAGAAGAAGCTGAAGACGAGGAGGAGGAAGAAGAATATATCGAAGAGACGGGCGAAGAAATACCATTAGGGGGCGATGCTGCCGAAGGAAGTACGACAACACTAACGTTGTTCAGTAGTTAAAACAAACTTGAAAAAGAAATCCACCCCTAAACAAACGCTACCCACTACGATGTAGCAATTGTCTCAACGTTTGAAGTGTCGAAGTGTCCGATTTTATATGACAAAAGTACTTATCTATTTCAGTGACAACTCCAAGACGACCAAAAGGATTTGTTGCGCGATGGAAATGGAAAATCAAACGGGCCAGGTACAATTTAGTACAAAGTATATACAATTTAGATGCGGAGATTTCATGAAATGGAACAATTCCTTTCCGCCTTGCTTTCAAATCAGCGTTTGATAACCAAGAATCTTTGCAGAATCAAAGCGAGAAAAATCGTGAAGACATCAGTGTTTTATTGGAGTGTAATTGCGTTAGTATTCATGAACACTGTGACGACGGCTGTTGAACACTACGGACAACCTGATTACCTCACTGAATTCTTGCGTACGTCTCAGTAAAACAGTATCATTGGACTAAAAGTTTACAATGTACAGTGCTGTAACGCAAAGCTGTTCGTTTCAGTGTACACCGAATTCTTATTTCTAACGCTATTCTTTGGAGAAATGGGCGTCAAGATTTTTGCACTTGGCCCTGGCATATACTTCGCTTCTGCATTCAACAAATTCGATTGCATTGTGAGTTTGTGAGGTTGCCGTTAAACCGAAAGAAAAATACAAATTACCAACAATTTAAACCAGGTAATTGTGGCGAGTGCTGTGGAGGTGTTATGTGAATCATTGTACAACATTTCATTTGGAGTTTCTGTGATGAGGGTACTTCGGTTGTTACGAATGTTCAAAATGACCAGGTAATACTTTTTTAGTTAAAACGTCAATAAATTATTTCATCACAAATTTGGTTGTACATAGGTTATGGTTTGGAGCATTCTGGGGTTTTCAAAAAACGTTACAAGAAAACACAATGACGCAATGAAGCTTGTTTTTGTAATCTAAAGTAAGTATATAGGTATAAAAATAACTGAACTGAACTGAGTTGAAAAACTTCAGGCACTGGATCAGCTTGAAGAACCTGGTTGTCTCGTTGGTGAACTCCATTCGGAGCATCCTATCGTTGCTGTTCCTATTGTTCTTATTCTGTCTTATTTTTGCATTGTTGGGCATGCAAATATTTGGAGGAAAGTAAGTTTTTGTTTGGAGCACAAGAACAATTTTAAAAAATTCTCAAGAAAACACATTTTGTTTATGACGTGCCGTTTCAGCATAACTTGCTTTTAAACTTTTATTAGGTTCAACTTTAATGATGGCCGGCCCTATTACCATTTTGACACGTTTCCAGTTGCCATGATTACTGTGTTTCAGGTAGACAAGACTATTGTAGCTTTTTAAAACTAAAATTGTTCAGGTCACCGAACGATGTACAAGATGATAAAAACGTCAAAAATAAGTAAACGATTGGTTTAATACACAAGCAACATTTTGTGAATCTTGCAGCAGTTTGTGTTAATTTCAGCTAATATGGTCAGCGCACTAAGCCAAGGGTGAAAGACAATAGGAACCTCCGGTTTAAAAAAAATTTGGTTGTCAAGGACTTTCTCCATATTATTTTGCGACTTTAACAGAAAAATTTAAAGAGTTGCACAATTTTGTTTTGTTTCACTAGTAACAATGAATAAGTTCACCGAATTAGTCTGTTCTTCATGCGTGTTCTTTTGTGCCTGTCCAAAAAAAACATTGAAATATTTTTTATTCGCCAAAAGAGTCAGTAATTTACAAGAGTCTTCCCTTACAAAATAACACAGCAGCTTGTCTCCGTTGACTGATGTTGCAGACTATCACGTGCTCAAAATCAAGCATTCAATATTGTACTATGTGTTTAACCATGGCGTTGACCATCTTAGCTCAAGTTTTAACAGAACAACTGGAAACGCAAGTTTTTCCATTGCTGCAAATAAACTCTCATAACGCTGCTTCAGATCTGGTTACTTTATTGACGTTTTGTGTCACTCTCTACTTTTTGAGAAACAAAATTTAGTGTTTGACTGGAGAAGATTGGAACGAAGTTATGTACACTGGCGTGAGTGCTGGTGGCAAACTGCTGTTCTCATTATACTTCATCGTGCTGGTGCTACTTGGAAATTGTGAGTGATCGATTTGTGCAATATTGTATACAGGTGGGTCAAAAACATCTCGGATTTCCAAATTCTGGTATCTCGCATCTGGTTTGAGGTATGGGGCTGAAATTAGGAAACTGTACTGAACGTGCGTTCGCATTTTTCAATATTTTTTTAAATAATTTTTTCTGCGTGTATGTTGACTTCGTGGACAAGTTTAAAAAAAGTAAAAGTAACGCAGACACTTAATTGCACCAGAAAGTGCTGTTGAGCTGTCAACGTCGGTTACCAACGACACTCATTTATTTGTCACACAGAATGATGACAAGTCATTTCAAATAAGAATTAAAAAAGACATTCAAATCTCAAGAATCAATAAATGCGGAATTTTTATTCTAAAAAGCTGGAAAAAATCAGAGCTGTTATGTAAAATTTTCAAATTAGAGCTCCATTCCTGAAACCGGCCGCAATTTGAAATCGGTGGTTTCTTGCCCATCCTGTGCATGTTCTTTTGTACCAACACTATGTTAATTACACCAATAATAAACAACAACAAACATGTGATCCTTACTAAAATTACTAAATTTTGTTGTTAGACACACTGCTGAATGTGTTTTTGGCCATTGCCGTCGACAATTTGGCGAACGCTCAAGAAATGACTGCGGCCATGGAGGCCGAGGCGGCGGCAGCAGCTGCTGATCTTGAGGCAAAACAGCGCGGTGAAATGGAAGATGACTCAGATGAAGCTGAAGACGAAGCTGATTATTACGGCGAAGATGAATTGGGCGAAGTAAGTTGCAAAGCACAAGCAATCTTGCCTTTTAAAGGAAATTCTCTTGAAACAAAAATAACAGCAAACCCCAATACTTGCATGTATTTCAGTACGAAGACGGTGAAGAACCACGGTGAGAATACTGCCGTCTGTTTTTGTTGTTTTGTTCATTCTAAATGACAATGAATTTCTCATGCTAGCTAAAAATTAACCTGCATCCTTGCCGTATTCTATTGTTTATGCCAATTCCAGCGACACATGGAAAGTGGACATTGATAACGTTTTTGGCGAAAGTTTTGACGGTAAGCGGCAAACAAATTGTTTTTTGATTTTTTTGAAGAACTCCAAAAAACGCTAAAGTACGTGCGAATGATTAATTTCAGAGTCGCCCATAACTGAACAGCCACGTTCTCCCGAGCAGCCAGCTTCACCAGATGCACCAAACGAAGATACAGATGCAGCGGTTGATTCAAAGCTGGCGAAACGATCAGTCGACAATGATGAACCGCTTGGTGAAGAAGAAGAAGAAGGCGCTTTTGGCGGAGTGAAACCCATTGTGCCATACAGTTCGTTGTTCATCTGCTCTACCACGAACTGGTTGGTATAATTTTTTGCGACAGGAGGAGTTTTTTCTTTTTCTTTCTTGCCCTCATGTGAAACATTTATGGCAATTCTTATGAAAAGTCTGATAATTTGCTCATTTGCAGCATTCGTGTTGGAGTTCATAATTTGGTTCAACACCGCTTTTTCGAAATGTTCATATTGATCGTGATTGTTATTTCAAGTTTGAGTATGGCTGCTGAAAATCCAGTTGATGAACATGCATCAATAAACCAAGTATTGCAATACATGGATTACGGTTTCACACTAATATTTGCAACTGAAACAGCATTGAAGGTAAGGTAGAACAAGGCGTTATAAATGTTGTTCAGCTAAAACAGGCTAATCAATCATATCAATTGCAGATACTTGATCTTGGTCTGATGTTGCATCCAGGATCGTATTTGCGAGATTTCTGGAATATTCTCGATTTCATCGTCGTTTCTGTTGCCCTGACATCGCTAAGCGTCAATTTGTTGTAAGTATTTTATTTGTTCTAATTGCACTGTTTGGGCTCACAAGACAAACGCTCAAAATCGTTTCAAGAAAAAACACCCATTCTGAATTTTATTATTATTGTACCAGATTCAACCACAAATTATATTCCATTCTGGGATTAATATTGTGGTTGTTGCAGCTTCAGTTGTACTAACTACACACGTGCTTGTGTGAATTTTTTGAATTTCTATTACAGCGGCAGTGGATCTGGCAAAGCTAGCAAGAATCTCAGCACCATAAAATCACTACGTGTGTTGCGCGTGCTCAGGCCACTGAAGACAATCAAACGTGTTCCAAAACTAAAGGTTACGTTTGAAGCCTTTTCAGCATCTGATATATAAAAGCGGATATTCGTACAGATGCAAAAATTAGTGCAAAAAATTTCATGACTGGCCGAGTATTGCTTTTTGTGTTTGTTTATCTGCACCGGTTTCTGCATTTGTGTTAATATCTGCACATACTCTGCATCTGTACCGGTATTTTTTGCGTGGAACTAGTCTTGTCTCAAGTGGAAGCGTTTCCGTTGCATAACACACGTTTTCGTTTTAGGCTGTGTTCGACTGTGTCATCAACTCGCTCAAGAATGTCTTCAATATCATAATTGTCTACTACATCTTTCAATTCATCTTTGCTGTCATAGCCGTACAACTGTTTATGGTTAGGTCGTTTTTAACTGTAATTTCGCCTATTCTTTACGTTCTTCAACAAAACACCGGACTGTTTCAGGGAAAATTTTTTGAGTGTTCCGATAAAATGATGAAAGAGGCGAAAACTTGCCACGGTCAATTTTTTCGTTTTGGAAACGAATATTCGCCTCCACAAATTGAAGAGAGAGTGTGGAACCGCCACGACTTCCACTATGACAATACTTTGCAAGCACTGCTCACACTGTTTGTTGTGACGACCGGTGAAGGCTGGCCCGGGTGTGTTTTACGTTTTTCACACCGTTAACATGACGCATAATTCATGCTTAAGATATCATGCATAAGTCAATTTTTTGCACAGCATTCGTCAAATGTCAATTGATGCCACTGCAAAAGATCGTGGGCCATCACCATTTTTTCGAACCGAAATTGCCATCTACTACGTGCTGTTTTTCGTTGTCTTCCCATTCTTTTTCGTGAATATATTTGTGGCTTTGATCATTATCACATTCCAAGAATCACAGCAAGAAGATTTGGGCGACTTGGACAAAAATCAGGTACATTGTATTTTACAGTAATTGTAATCTGAGAAATGTTTTTACACGTTTATAATAACGTACACGTGACTGTTCACGTACATGATTTTGTTTCTTGTTTTAGAAGCAATGCATTGACTTTTCATTGAACGCCAAACCAATGTCACTGTACATGCCGGAAAATCAGTATTCGAGACAATTCAAGCTATGGAAGATTGTCACTTCACCGCAGTTTGAGTGGCTGATAATGTCTATGATCATGTTGAATACAATTATACTCATGATGAACGTTTGTCACTTTATTTTTAAAATTTTTATTGACGTTTTTCCAAACCAAACACTTTAAGTTACATTTATTTTGCAGTTCTATCAACAACCAGATGTCATGACAGAAGTGATGGGCTACTTCAATATCGGACTGATAGCAGTTTTCACTGTCGAGTGTGTTCTAAAGTTGTTTGCCTATGGAGTTCGAGTAAGTGAAACAATGCAACTCAAACAGTCTCTATGCAGTAAATGTAATCACTGTACAATTGAGTGCCACTATCGAAAAAACGTCGCACTTTTCAGAATTATTTTCGCGACGGTTGGAACAAATTTGATTTTATCACCGTTGTTGGAAGCATCGTGGACTTGATTGCAACTGAGTTTGATGTGAAACTGGTGAATCTGAGCTTCTTGCGTCTATTCAAAGCTGCCCGATTGGTTCGTCTCTTACAAAAAGGACAGAACATTCGCATCTTGCTGTGGACGTTTGTGCAGTCACTGAAGGTCAGCATTTACAGCGCATAAATCATATTACAATGTATTGAAAGTTTGCGACTATTTCGGACATTGAATTCAGACGTCTTTTACATTGAACTCGACTTTAGTTTTCTTGTTTCAGGCTCTTCCGTATGTATGCCTATTGATTGCGATGCTGTTTTTTATTTACGCAATTGTTGGCATGCAGGTGATTTGAAACGTTTTAATTTCACTCTTGATAAACGTTCATGTATTGGTGTCCTGCAACTTAGCTTGTTTATGTTTTTTTTGGAAAGAGATGCAGCTATCATCCAACTTTTATCAAATCTCGAGTGAACCTTGAATTATGTTTTTTGCTATTGTCGCAACGTCGCTGACGTTAGTAACAGGTCCCTTATGAAAGTAAGAAACATCTCTTTTGGTGTCATCCTTGCTTAAATAAAAGCAACACATGTGTGCATCTATCAGGCTAAATCGCCTTCTGCTAAGCCTACGAGATGGGGGTCGCTAAAATGACTTGTACCTAACCGAAATTAAAGGTCTCGGAAACACGTGACCCACCGGTCACCTCAAATTCCATTTTAATGCGTTACCATACCAGAGACGGGTTCGAGTCCAGTCGAGGTTTCAAAAACTTTTCAGATAATACATGGATTTCTTTCCAATCTACAGCACAACAACTCTAGCGCCAGAAGTGATTTAGTTGCTTTTTCAGATCTTTGGCAACATGGCATTCGATCAAAACACTGAACTCAACCGGCAGAATAATTTCCGCACGTTCCCGAAAGCGTTGCTCTGTCTATTTCGGTATGTTTCTCTGAAAGATAATTATTGTGTTTCTGAGCATTCAAAGTTCAGTTTTTCTGTCGAAATTTTTAACACAATCAATGGAAAATGTTTTACATGCAGTGTTAAAAATGTCAAACCTTGTGTTGAGCCATTAACCATCAACTGAAACCGATTCGTTTTGCCAATCCTACTCAATGCCACGTTTCCTCAGTGCTACCTGTTAAAACTAATATTTTTAGCTGCGCAACCGGTGAAACTTGGCAAGGCATAATGATGGCTTGTCTCAGTGGAAAAAAATGTGCAGCGGCCGACGGAGGCATCAAGGAAGGTGCAGCTTGTGGCTCAAATGCAGCTGTGCTTTACTTTGTTTCGTTTGTGTTCTTCTCAACTTTTCTGGTTGGTGTTCTTTTCATTCCTTAATCATGATGAGCTATTAAAATACCTCAGAAATACCAGATAAATTAATAAATATCAGATGCTCAATTTGTTTATCGCGGTCATTATGGACAACTTTGACTATCTAACTCGCGACTCAAGTATACTTGGCTCTCACCATCTGTCCGAGTATATCACAACTTGGGCCGATTTCGATCCAGCCGCTAAGTACGTTTGCGTTTGCTCCACTTTTGTTTTAAGCTAACTTTAATTGAATCACTTCAGTTGCATTTTTATTTTACGAGTTGTGCCCGTTGCAGAGGCCGAATACATTACTCGGACATGTATACGATGCTCTGTCAAATTCCGCCGCCACTGGGTTTTGGCAAGCGTTGTCCGTACAAAGTTGCATACAAGGTACCGTTTGCAACTTGAACACCCGGTTGTTTGCTCAGAATGTGCACAATGTGCTCAGAATATGCTGGATTTGCTAAACAGTAATGTTGCGCAATCACACGCCAACACAACCACAATTGTTATCTCAATAACATGCATGTCAGCGTATGTGTGCTTGTATGCTTGTTTGTGGCTGTGCGTGCGTGCAACAGTACTACTACGGTATAACAGAGCGTGCAAGGACTTAACTTATGATATGTAATTGCCTGAATTGCAGCACTTGATTCGAATGAATATGCCGGTTGCCGAAGATGGTACTGTCCATTTCACGACGACATTATTTGCGTTAATAAGGGAATCGCTTGGGATCAAAATGCGACCAGGTATGCATGCTTTGTTGCTGCTGTTGTTGTTTTTGTTGGGTATCTTAGGCAATGTTTTTACCCCGGGCTAACCCAGAAAAGCGTACAGAACGCCATCGAGCAGAATGCCCATCTAGTTTTTTTGCCATCAAGTGCCTATACACCCCTCGGCGGAGCTCGATCTACCGAACACACAGACAATAGTCTTACGCGCTACTACCAGGCCACAAGGGTGGTGACATGACAAGACATTGTTACAAAATTGTGGGGTTACGAGACACAATTCAGCAATACAGTTGAAGAAATTTATTGGTTGTAAAATTTTGCAGTCGAGGAAATGAATGACGCAGATGATGAGTTGCGAGACATTGTTAAAAAACTCTGGCCTATTCATGCAAAGAAAGGCATGGTCGATATGGCTGTGCCTCCTGATGATGGTACGCAACCACTTAAAAATTCAATCATGCCTGGAATTTTTTTAATTTAAAAGTCTGAAGACCAACTGAATAATTTACTCTATTCAAATTCAAAAGATTCAATTCATAAATACACTTGCATTTTTTAGATTTGGCGTTCCAAAAATTGACTATTGGTAAAATCTACGCTGGAAAGCTTATTTTGGAATGCTATCGCGCAAAACAGCAAGGAATGTCTTTTGACGTACGTTACTTTTCGATTTACCAGAACCAAAAATGTTTTGGAATCAGTGAACGTTCAAAACAGTTTCACGTTCAGTGTTATTTTCGACCTCCTTCTGAAGTAGAAGTTGACAATGAACAAGTGAGACCGATAAATAGTGATTGTAGTTCAATATACGTACATTTTGTATTTAGTTAATTTTTATGGATCCATGATTGCTGTGTGTTTTGAGGGCCCTGATTGATGTGAAATTGGTAGAAACTGTAATACTAGAGTATTTATGGCCTCTAAAATCACAATTGGTGCAGTACAATTTGAACAGAAAAATCAACTGATCCTACTAGACGCAAACAAACATTTTAGATACTGTACCTGTACCTCCAAAGGAAAATACTGCTATCCTTTTTCTTATTGCACATTCTTTACGGAAAGCGTAATTTGTACTGTTATTAGATTACAATTTGTTACACAACCGTAGTAACTGGTAACAGAACGAAAAAAAAACACTTCCATCGTTTTAGCTTGGTGGCGGATTCGGAGGCTTCATTGCGGCTGGTAAAAAGTTGAAAGGATTTGGCGAGGAAGGGGAAGATGAAGCAATGGATGAAGAAGAACTGTACTACGATGAACACAACGAATTCGACCTGGCGTTCGATGTAAAACAATGTTTCTGGCAGTTTAAACTAAATTAACTTTTGGTGTTTTTATTTCCACGTGTGAAATTTTAACACTAATTTTGATGTTTTGATTTCAGGAGGAGACGCTAGATATCGCTGATCAATCGGAGCATTCAGAGTTAATAATGCATTCGTCCGGTGCAACAGCAGCGTCACAAACAATGTCAGCTGCACCATCTGCGTACAGTCTTTTATCGACCGACAGCCAAACTCTTCTTGGAGACAACGTCTCTCTCAATCAGAGCTTGGTGTTTGCAAATCCAATGACAACACAAGACCAACACTACACTCAACAACCAGCACACTCGTTGCCTAGTGTTCCATTGACCGCCGAGAACAATGTACGTACATTTAATGTTCTTGTAGTGGCACTGAGAAAAACTTACTGCTAGTTTAGCTACTAAATTTGCTTGCATGGTTATAAAATACCGGTATTATTTTATTGTCTCACTTTCAGGCCAAACTGATTCCTCCAGCGTCGTTAAACGGCTCTGCGGTGCATCAATATATGAATGGGACATTGCCAAGTTTACCAATGCGCAACGGTACTTTGCCAATGGTGCCGCCAGCAAGCCACAACAACCACAATGGTACCATACCGGATATAACAGGGCAAATGAACTCTTCTTTGCCCAGGTAAATTTGTTGCACTTGACAAGCGATGTCCAACGGTGTCGATGTTCAATCGAATATCACTGTTATGCTTTGTAATGCAAGCACATTTATCACTATCTTGTTTTCAGACCACCAAATAACAACGAACCAACTATACGTCGATCGTTATTTAGCATCGGTAACCGAAAAAACACAATATTGCCGCAAGAGCCTACATCGATTAATGGAACACTGCCACATCCGTACAGCCAACAAGCACGATACGATGCAAATTATCTCACTTACGATCAAGTTGGTTTTTTCAACATAAGTTTACCAACAGTTTTTCAACACCTGTTACCCGCTGAAACAAATTTCAGCCACCTCGTTATTTGCCAGCGCCTCCTGCTCGAAGCATGGCAGAACCATTTACACACTACGAAGATTCGAAAGTGCTGTGGGCGAAAAGAAATGGTACGGACGCTTGTTTTGAATAAAAACTGTTCATTCATTAATTACAAGCATTTCACTTAAAACTAAAATAGGTGCAAGTCAGCCGAGCCGTTCGACCAATCGTCCGCCAGTACTGACGAACGTTGAGCTGCGCGATTTCATGCCGTCAACTTCTAGCCACAGTGAACTTGTGACATCGGCGCCACCACCATCAGGAGTGACGACGCTGCCAAACCGACGATTCGGACCTGGACCAAACGGGCCCGGCTCTCGACGTGCCTTACCTGCGTTGAACGACACTCTTAGCGGTCATGCCGCCTACAACGGGCGAAACGGTGTCACATCGCACAGCGGCAGTCTTACTCGCAATCTAACACGTATGTTCCAGAAACAAGTGCAACCATTCGCGTTGGGCTCATCAACTGAGCATGATGCTAGTGCACACGGCTGCAGCAATCAGCCCAGTATACACTGCTAATAGTGCGTTATCGTTTGCATCGAACGTTGTGACACCTAGTGTACTTTCATCGCTAAGTTCAGCGCGTCCCAATTCACGTTTTCAGCAGCTAATCAATCCTCATGATGAATAGATATGATCAGTCAAATTGAACTGAGCACCAACCGAGTGCGGTATTTACCGAGAAGGGATTACACACATCTTGGCTCAAACATCGTGATGGCCAATGAAAAAAGGGAAGGGTAAATGAAAGAACATTAAACTGAGACTATTATTTTTGACAATAGACGGTTTGTAGTTAAATCCAGTCGAGACCAAATACGGTAGATACCATACTCTTTTCATGATCCAACCGTTTTGGTCTTTGACACCACATTTGGCGTAGCTTGTTAAAACTTTATCACATGTTAAATATCATTTCAGAAGGGGCTATTGAAATTTTATTTAACGCTACTTCGCGCAACCCCTTGTTTTGGCAGCAATGGTTTAAAATTTTTTTTGTGTTTTAAATTTAGGCATACATGTACATTGGCGGCCAAAAGTGCTGCGCGCGTGTGTGCTGTGTGTTGCGCGCGTGTTGCATCAGCCCTACAAACGCTATTATAAGAATTTATGGACAACGTTGGGTTCACGGGACACTTTTCGACTCAAGGTTGCCTATAAATTCTTATAATAGCGTTTGTATGGCCGATGCAACATGCGCGCAATGCACAGCACACACGCGCGCAGCGTTACAACACTTTTGGCCGCTACTGTACACGGTAGTGGCACAGGCTAACAGACGGTTGGTTATATAGGTCTATTTTTATACTGCAGAGTGAAGTGCAGTATCAGCATATGATGTAAATGTGTTATGCTTAGCTCTTTGGTGTGCAGTGTGTGCAGGCAAGCCGCATGTATGCGTTTGAAGGCATCATCGTCTGCAGCCGTGTACGACGAAATGCGTCTTTTCAGGGGGTCCAATAATTGCGGGTAATCAGTTAACTGCGAATGGTGGTCTCCGAATGAATGGCATGACGAACCGGATGAGTTACCGTCAAAACGACTCGCTGTCGTCCGAGTACGAGCTTTCATCATCGCCACCACCGGACCCGTACATTTCGCCACCGAGCGAGCGCGCACGCCCGTCCGTGATTCACGCTCAAGCAGGCAACATTCCGCTCTCCGACGAAGAGTTGGACGAATTCCCGGTCATGTGAACGACGCGTCGCAATCAATTGACTAAGCCGGTGACAAAATTCAACCCGTTCCTGGTCCTGCAACGTTCGTTCTTCCAGTTTGTGTTCCACTCAATAACTTTACTAATTTATCGAATCATAAATTTTGTTGATGTTTTGTCGGTTTTGGCGCATCTAAATGTGGCGGCAGTTGAGTGCATTGTTTTATTTTTTGGCAAAAAGCATGAGCAAAGCAAAAACATTGCGCTTTTATCACCAAAACTTAAAATTACCAAACTTGCACAGCATACATTTATTGTGGCAATAATAACTATATTTCCACGGCTGCGCACTGTATATCAGCACCGTTTCTATTGTTAGAATCATACTTTGTTGCTGTCGAGTGAGCAAGTGAAATGAAGTGGTTTCAGTTTAGCTGTCCATGGCCACCGTTCTTTCGATCTTATTTTTTGATATAGTTGTGATATGTACAATCGTGTTTTGGATGGCAAAATTCTAGTGTCATAAATTTCAAAAAATGTTGTGTTCCCAATGTACCAAATGATTATCTAAAAGTTATTGTTACATGCTCTTTACTGTTGTTTTGTGGGCAGATTACATCCAAATTTTCTGTTTCTACAAGAAGGTAAAAAATAAAGACTGGGTTAGTGATTTGCTGAGTAACAAGAATAAAATAAAAAAGCAAACACTCACCAACCAACTGTGGTCCTACAACAAAACTGCAAGCAGAGACACCGTGCGTTCAATATGTGATACGAAATTTGAGCAAGTGATGTTCAAATGATTTAATCCTATAATAGTGGTCATTAGTTAGCGGACAAGGTAATGCAAACTCCTGACCGAATTGATGTATCCATAAAGTTGCAGCTATTTTGTTGCCTTTGATCACCGGACAAGCGCCATGAAACGCTCGTTTTTCAAGGTGACCGTTTGGTGCCATGTTGAACCAGAGCAACGCATCGCCGGCCGTTGGACGAACGCAGACGCCGAGGTGTGGAAACAGCGTTGCTGAAACAAGCAACCCATGCACTGTGAAGACCGAGTCAATGGAAAACGATCTCAGCAGATAATCCACAAATACGTAGATTATTGAAGTTTACCACCGCCGATGTCAGCTGGTTGTGCGACAACAAATAATGTAGCAATTCTGTTGCCATAATTGTTCACCCAGTAATTGTTGAAAGCAACCTCCGGTGGAATAAAGTCGTCATGCGGCGCATAGTGACCACCTGGTTCGTACGAAAGTAACTGAAAACGAGTTTCCAGAAGTTTCGACAAAAACGGCAGATGAATCTCAATATTTTGGCAGATACATACGTGTAAATAAATATTTTACGACATGCTGTACTTGTCATTAGTTAGGCCCGCGAATTTCTAAATCTCTTTCTTACTTTACTGTTTTATGAAAAAATGCTTTACAGAGGTTCAAACTGTAACATAAACCAATCCTTAACTTTTTTTTTAATTTCAAAAATACTCGTACTCTTTGATCAATCAAAAGATTTCTGATGTAAGTATGTTAAAGATTTATGTAAAAGTACGTACGTTCCACAGCTCGGTTGCTGTTTTGTTTATCGCCAGCACATTTTCAACACTTGATGTCAGAACAGAAAACCCTGGTTGATACATTTCTACAAACAACCCACTAGCTATTCGGCTTTTTTGTGCTTGTGCGCGGTTTGTCGTAGTTTCCTTAAAGACGCCCTGGGTCGTCAGTTGACTGAAAGTATTCGGAAAGTCAAGAATCCTCTTCAGACGACGTTTACTGCGCTGCGACTACCACTGCAAGAACTCAAAACACTTTTCTATGCACGTTTATGGAAACAACCGCTTTACTTACTTATTTTGTTAAACTGCCGAGTGAATCTAACATTAATCAGATTTACCTTTGTTTGGCATATTGAACAAGCTGTTGAGATGTTGATGACGACGCAAAGTCATGAAACCAGACAAGCAATGGCTCAACGTGCAACAGTTCAATGTTGCTGACAGTCAGCAAAAACACATTGACCAATGTAAAACACGCTAAACCCTTTGATGCTGACGCTGTTTGGTTGAGAAAACTGTCACCATTTTCAATCAGTGAGTTACACAAAGCGAGGTGCTCGACGTTCCAAAGTGTGCTGCCCGTAAAATTAGATCGATTGGCATCTGCAAAGATATTTTAAAACAAATGAAAATTAGAGTTTTTTGGAACGCGGCCTTTTTTTACTGGGTACAACTAAGGTTAGGGGTTCTGAAAAAAAAATTATTTTTTTAAACGTAAATTTTTTTAAATTTTCTTTTACGTTGCCCTGAAAATTCGATTTTTGGCATAACTTTTTGAAAGTTCAAACTAAATATTCTTCCAAACTTCCTTGTGTATGTCATTATTTAGTCATTTTGATCGTCGTCCTCCATGTTTTTTGATTTGGATAACTTCTGGGGTCAATTTTTAGCGTTGAAATGAATAGGCTGAATTGAAATGTTGCTGCAGACATTATTGTGGTGCAACTTAGAACATGTTTTAGTCGGTCGGCCAAATTGAGATCTTGTTGTTTGGTGTGTGTGTTTGGGGTCCACAATGGAGTAGTGCGATGTATTATCGTTAAACGATTGGGGCGGAGCGGAGGTGTTGGTCAATACCTACCACACGACCGTTTTTCAGATACCCGATAACTTCATGGCCATGCAACTGAAACTTCATTGTTGTGTACGTATGTGCTGGTGAACTTGCCTCTGGCAGTTGCCCGCAACGTGATCGCCAAATATGGTACGTGTTTTCAGTACGTTTCCAAAGTCCAGGCATAGGTGTTTTGAAGAGCGGACCCTCGCCATGTGGCAGATAGCATAGCTGGCTGACCTAAAACTAAGTGTCTTGGGGGACCGGCCAGGCCGACGGGGGATGCAGACAGCTGCAGCAAACAAGGAGTTTTTGAACACAGCCAACGTTCACCGGATCGGTCTAAAAATGAAGCTGAACTCAGGCTCGGAAAGACGCTTCGAACAAACCTGACTTGTAAAAAAATTATTTTTAGTTAAAAAAATCTGGATTTTCCTCTAACCCTAGGTACAACGTGCGCTTATCTCTACAAACTAAATACAATGTACATTGCACATTTACGAACCATCCGCATTAATTGGCAGTTTTGTTGAAACAAATGAGACGAACACTAGCAACGTGTTCATAGCAGCATCAACTTTATTGCTGTATTACATTTTACACAACCGTGTGGTCGGAGTTTGATAAATCATAGCGAGAGTATGTTGTTGTTGTAATCGCAAAAAAAAATGCAGATAAAGATTAATTCAAATAAAACCTTGCAATGAAAATGATCAAAAATTTTGCTCGCTACCATTCACTTTCGGTCCATGCTTCTTTACGACCAGTCAGACAACGACTTGAAGGCATTGTAACCCCGTGACACTTTGTGACATTGTATCATGCCATCGTATTGTGTACAGTCATTTTTAATGTGATGCAATGCAATTTTTAATGTCAGACAAGTAAACGACGGGTAAACTGAAGCAACCTTTTGAACTAAAACTTGACACAGTGGAAGAACTTGCATTCCGAGTTTCGTTGTGTCAAAATTTCAGTTTGAGCGGTCAATGCAATGAGTTAAAAAACCAAAGGTTTCTTCTGAAAAACAAATGTTTGTGGCATTAGTATATTCCTGAAATTATTGTCTCCCCACCCAACTTAACGTCGTCGTAGTCGCCACTTTTTACTACCTACAATGTAAGCTTTGTAGACTACGCAATGTTTAAAGAGCTTCGTTCTTTATCCAACTTTGAACTTCATAACATGGATCACGCAATATTTGCAATCAACGGTAACTTTACAGTTTTATTTTGTTTGGAACAATTTTTAAGACAAGAGCCCGAACACAGAACTTCACACATTCTCAAAAGTGGCAAACTGACTACTGCATGTAACACGGTACACACATAATAATTCATCGCTTTTATGATTGCGCAGCTTACGCTTTGATAACTGGTGATAAATTGCGGTCTCGCACTTTGTCTGAAAAACACGTTTAAAAAGCAAAAGCAAAAACCAATAATAAAATACTATTTCACCAAACGTAGATAGCCAAGCTTCAACATTCGTTTGCTAACATCTGCTAGGCATCATACAGTCAAAGCAAAATGAGTACCTAATAATGTTACAGCTTCTGCTTGCGAGCTACTCCACAAGTACATTTGCATTTCAAAATTTAGTTTTCAGCACTCAGAGAAAGATCTTCAAAACACGGCGCACAAACGCCAATGTGAGATCACAAGGCAGACGGTCCAGTCCAGTCCAGTCGGCGTGTGTCCAGCAAGCGAGTTGTGCTCGCTTTATGCGAAATGCACCGTGTAACACAAAATGTAGCAGTGGTTCACAGCAGAAACACTTTGTGTACTTTTTGTTAATGCACAAAGCGTCTTCATATAGCTTAAGCTGACGTGGATGTTGTATGCGATTCGCCAACGTGCATTATTACATGTGGTCGGTTTCAGACTCATATGACGCGTTGACGTTCAGTGCGCACAAAACATTTCCCACCACCACAACACAGCAAACCGTGGCACTCCGGCGTGCCTTTTCGTCTTTTTTCTCCTGTCATCCAAAACGACCACTTTTAAGATCAGGTTACATTATATTTTTGTATGCCAAATTGCATCACCAAACACCAGCATCATTTTTTAGCAAGTCTGAAAACAGTTGTGATGTAGTTCTTTATTCGATAGCCAGTTGATAAACAATTGATTGCCAAAAAGCAAGCGGTATGTTTAGTTAAATTAATTTTTTCATTGGCTTCATTAGTTCCAATCTTAGCATGGCTTTTGCGGGTTCTGGAAAACCTGAACAGTCAAACAATGCTGTTGCCATTTGTTTCTTTGAAAGCTGCAGATGAAGCAGAAGCATTGTGTGGCAGTAACCCGATGCTTCACTTTCCAATGTTATTCCCTCTTTAATTAACGTTGTTGCTCTGTTCTCTCGTAAATATTCACAACACGCTCGCTATTGCTCTAATTTGGAATTGAAACTGTACCGTGGTGGAATTAAGTAACAGGAGAGATCGTCATGTGTAACACTGTTTATGTACTTATGTTACGTGCACAAGCATATTGTATTATTGTGAGCTTTACTTACATTCAGTTTTGATTAAAATTCAGCAGCTGAAGTAATTCATAACATCACCAAAATTTTGCTCATCTCACTGTGTGCATCAGAGCAGAGGACTGGGTTAGCTTATTCAAGAACTGATAAAATGTCGATGCGATCTTTCAAAAGAAGCGTGTAAACTGCCGAACAGCAGACACCTCCCAAACAATAAATTCATTCGACTGAAACACTTTGTCTATTGGTTTTGAACCTTGGCTGGAACTATCTAGATAGCAGCTGACCTATGCCAACGGCCCGGATTAAAAAACGATTTTTTGATTCTGATTTTGAGCCGCTTTAATTCTCAAACCACTGTTGTAGATTTCAATAACAATAATCGTTTATGTTCAAACCAAGCTGAACCCGTCGATGCCTAATTATTTGCTTTAAAACAATGTTTATCAACTAACTTTTTGTCCGGTCTAATTGCAATAAACTGCATTCCCTTCATTATGACAAAAAACAATCTCTTTTGAATAGCTCCATTCCACTGTCATTCCGTTAAAAATAACAAAACGCAACATTGTCTGATCCGCAACAATCAACTGCATTCCCGTTCAAATTATCAAATAGCAACCATTTTTGATCAGCAATAATCCACTGCCATTCTCGTTCAAATTATCAAAAAAGCAATCATTTTTTATCATCAGCATTCCAATGTTATTCCCATTCAAAATAACAAAAGCAATCTTCTTCATTTTCATTCGAAAGCATTGAAAAAGTCACCATCTCCCGTCTAATATGCAGCTTGCTTTAAACAGTTGATTAGTGCTGATGGTACATGATGTGTATGACCAACAGCAAAACGGGCTTTTTGTATTACAAAAGTTAATAAAAGATAATAGATTTTTTATATTCAGAATGGGAATGGCAGTTCATTGCTGCTTAACAAAGAAGATTGGGTTTCGATATTTTAAACGGGAATGACAGGAGAATGTTGCTGATCAAAAAACATTGCTTTTTGATATGTTGAACGGAAATTGCAGTTGATTGTGGCTGATCAAAGAAGATTGTTTTTTTTAATAATTTAAACGGGAATACAGCTGATTGTTGCTGATCAAACAAGATTGCATTTTGTTATTTTGAAAGGGAATAAGAATGGAACACTGCTAATCAAAACAAAATTGTTTTTTTTTGATAATTTGAACAGGGATGCATTTAATTGCATCAAGACAGGACAAAAAGAAAGTTGGTAAACATTGCTTTCAGAGCAAATAATTACGCAACGACGGGTACAGCATGCTTTGAATATAAACGTTTATTGTTATTGAAATCTACAACAGCACTTTTGAAGCAGCTCAAAATCAAAATCAAAAATACATTTTTTTAATCCGGGCGGTAGGCACGGGCCAACTGCTAGTCCTTATCAAAAACTGCACAGGATGATTAAAACACGTCTTCATCATCATTTAAGTTTACTTCTGTAAATATCACATCGTCTACTGTTTCAGTGTCACCTATCTGCTCCATGATTGTCCTGTTTTAGTCTCTCAAATGTTTAATGAATCCACCGTTGTTTTCAACGACGCCTGTAAGCTATGCCTGAAAACAACGGTGGACACGTTGAACGGTTTAAGCAACTAAAACAAGACAATTATGGAGCAGGTGCCAGTGAAACAGAAGACGATGTGGTATTGCCAGAAGCAAACTTTTGATGACGTGTGTCCCAATTAGGGTTGTTAAAAAAACAAAAGTCGTCATTTTTGTTTAAAAAAATGTTTTTTTTAATTTCAAAAATCAAAAGTTGTGCTAAATCAATCAGGGAGTCCGAAGAACCACATATGATATGCAAGCGCCTCCCGAATGACTCCCGTATGGCGGAACTTTGCAGATTTTGTTTTGGTGACCTCAATTACCCCCTTTCCAAACCGTCACCATGCCTCTTCTTGTGTTTTGACCTCCAAAACGTCACTAATTGTCCCCAGCTAAGCTAATGCTAAAGTGAAGACAAACATACCACCTTGAAATTCGATCAATTCTTCTGATGGTGTCGCGACGACACGACACGAAGCAGCAATCAGACAACGTAGCGCTTGCAAACGGAGCAGCGAGCACAATCGGACGCTCAGCGAGGCGAATCGTCACCTTATCTGCATCGGAAATAGTAGGCCAAGCTTTGGGACGCTCAAAAACTTCATCGCAGATGTTGTCGAAGCCTAAAATCAGTCGGTAAAACGGTCCAAAATCGACGACTGCTGACGGTTTTACGAGGTTTTCAAAGAAAGTTTTTGTTGAACTTTCGAAAAATTTTGCCAAATTTGAGGTTTTCCGAGCATATTAGAGGAAAATTTTTCGAATTAAAAAATCGGCATTTTTGTTTTTTTAATCACTTTTTAATTTCGATTTTTGTTTAACAACCCTAGTCCCGATGCTTGAAAATGTAAAAAACAGCGAAAATATAAAGTTTTGGATAAAAGTACCGCTGTGCCTAACAGAGCTAATATTTTTGGCTGAAATTTTTACACAACAAATGGAAAGGACTATATGGCTAAAAGAGGTGGGAATGTCAGCTTCAGACATCAATTCAGTCGCGAGATCGAAGCGTTTTAAAAGTTGACGTTTTTTGATCATTCTGTATTAGCTTTTTGCTTTTGTAAACTTTAGCATAATTCTTTTAGTGTAGGTAATGTGACTGCGACAGCAATTCTACACAACAACATTCATCTCGGATCAACCGCAATTTGCAATGGGCAAAGGGCAGTCAAAGTTAAAACCCGAAGAAATCGAGGATCTTCGTACGCATACGGAATTTAGCGAGCAGGAAATTCAGGAGTGGTATAAAGGTTTTCTGAAGGACTGTCCAGGTGGCCGGCTATCAGTGGAAGAATTCAAGAAGATTTATTCAAATTTCTTTCCGTACGGCGACGCGTCAAAATTTGCTGAGCATGTGTTCCGCACGTTCGACACAAACGCCGATGGTTCAATTGACTTTCGTGAATTCCTGTGCGCTCTCTCAGTCACAAGCCGCGGCAAGTTGGAGCAAAAATTAAAGTGGGCCTTCTCGATGTACGACCTGGATAACAACGGATTCATTTCAAGGGATGAAATGCTGGAAATTGTCACGGTACGCCCACTGTGTAATTACAATGTAGCATGCTCACTGCGTATACGAAAACTAAAAAACCACCTCAGATCTGTCAATCGGGTAATGTTGGCAGGTATAAATATGTCACGTACAGAAATGTATGTTCTGTATCTCAGTGCGTTATTGGGATTCATATATGTATCAACTGGTTGATCCTCCAATTTTTTAAGTGTTCATTTATCTATTACAACAAATTTCTGTATTTAGGCCATCTACAAAATGGTTGGCAGCGTGATGCAGATGCCGGAAGATGAGTCAACGCCTGAGAAACGCACGGATAAAATCTTTCGTCAAATGGACAAAAACAAGGACGATAAACTATCGCTGCAGGAATTTATTGAAGGCGCCAAATCTGACCCATCGATAGTTCGCCTTCTACAATGTGACACAACTGGCATGCAAAAGTAAAAAATGATAAAACTAAAAACAGTCCATGGAAAAAGGTGTTAAATATTTTATGGAGAACATTTGTCGCCTGTGGTATACTTAAAAACAACATTTAATTCACCAGAAGGAGTGGTCAAGCACTTTTTTATGTGATGATAAATTACTTCTCCATGAAATATTATTGGCGCCTGTGATTTAAATCAAAATTTGTTTAATAGATGTTCAAGTTTTCTTCCACCTGAATTGTTTTTGTCGGTGCATTCACTCGCTTTGTCCAGATGTACGTGAGCTCTCTGCCCACACCGATTATTGCACGGACCACTAATTACAAAATTAGTGTTCGTCTTATATTTTCCAGCATTCAGGCCACACAGAATGTTTGTTCTCAAATTGTGTTCAGTTGAGTTTAACCGAACTCTTGTATATATTGATTCAAGTCAAACAAATTGTGCATTAATCGGTTACAAAATGTAATAGGAAACAGTTTGTCTAAAGGTTTTCATTGCTCTGCAGGTTTGTGTTAAAAGTCCCACTGTCCAATTGTACCCAGCCGCATTTCTTACGTAGAAACTGGCACACTATTTTGCTTTATTTTCACATTTTCACCTTTTGTTATACAGTGATATCCTTTGATCTGTTTATCATTGATCTACAAGTTTGATTGATGCCGAGAAGTAAAAACAGCGAATCTCTTTCTCAGAAAACCGGTGATAAAATTTGGGCACGACGAAAAAATTGGCTATATTTTCGTCATGAAGAGCATTATTGTTTTTAGTCTCTAAAATGCAATGTCCGGAGTAGTTAGTTTCGGGACAAACTGTCAAAATTATGCTTAGAGAGCAGTTGAAGAGACTGATTCAACTGTTGCACCACAATTTGCACATTGCTTACACGACACGTATGTACCGACATGTAGCTGTAATATGCGAAATGTATCCGCACCTAATTTTAAAGCTTGAGTTCAAAGCACTTTATAACGTACGCCATTAAAAACAAATTAACTATGCCTCAGTGTTTGCCAGCTTATACCTACACTGCTTACCGGCTCATACTTGCAAAGACAAACTATGATCTAAAGGACCGTTTACACCTGACGTATGCAGATGTACGTCACGTATGAACGGTTAACAATGGCACGAGCGTTTTCTTTTCACACCAAAAATAAAAAACCGGTTTTTTACCAATAAAAAACTTTTTTAAATTTCAATCGTCGAAACAAATCCAAGTCTTTAGTCATCGAATCCACCACTCAATTGTGCGGGAAAACCAACGCTTCTGATTATTGTTCACAAAACCGACAAGAACAGATTGTTCGATCCCTATGAACGGTAGTATGCGATAACACGAGACCTGACGTAAACGTGACGTGCATTGCATGTCTCGTGTCATTGCATAATACGGTTCATACCTGACGTACGTCAATGTACGTCTGCATACGTCAGGTATAAACGGGCCTTAACAGTTTATTATTTTACCATACGCACAGAAGATTTAACTCGAAACGTTTAATAACTACGAAATTCTGCTGAGACATGCAGATTTTCAGCGTTTTTATGAAATATTTTTTTGCCATCAAAAGCCATAATTGACGTAACAATATACGTAAATGTACTACGACACAACGGACGTCCAAACAAACATTTTTCATATTATTGAAGACTCATTTCAGCTCATTCCAATATTGCATGGAGTTCTTCTCTAATGATCTCCAGCACTGACAATAGAGACTCAACAAACTCAACAATCTCCCTTTGTTAGCTCAACAAACTCAACAAATGTCCCTTTGTCAGCTCAACAAACTCAACAATCTCTCTTTGTTAGCTCAACAAAAGCGTGCTGCAATTTGATCTTTTCACTGCGTGCAAAATCATGCACAATTCTCGTTTTTTGAAACTATTATGTTGAATACAAATATGTTGAATAAATTTGTTGCGTAGCCATTTTAAGTAAGTTTTCTCGGTTTCTTCAAATGTTCAAGAGTTAATGATGGAACTGAATGCGCAGAACTACTGATACGCTTCTGAACAAACGCGGAATTTTGTGAATTAAAAAAACTAATAATGGGAAACAACTGTGCAGCAAAAAGGACTCGACGTCATGCACAAATGACAGCCTTTCAGTCAGCTGCAATTTTGCCGAAAGTTGAACACGTTAAAATACTGCTAATCGGTGTGTTCATTTACAAAACTACATTCTAGATAAACTCCGGAGTTTTTATTTTTTGATCGAAAAATCAGGACGACCATTTTTACTATATCCATAATGCGCCCGGGCCGTCGACACAGGCCAAAAGGCCAAAAGCTAATTTTTAAAGGATTGGAAGGGTCTGGCAAGACGACGATCTCTAAACAAATGGAAATCCACATCAACGACGGGTTCACACGTAGTTACCGATTGACGATGCGTGAACTGCTACTCAATTACGTCCTTAACAGGATGCGTGATTTAATTGATGAAATTAGCATGTTTGCAGACAACGTTGGCAGCGTACAATCAGAAGTATGAACCTATTTCCAGTATAAACCTGTTCCAGAATTTACTATTGTGGATTTATTCAGACGTGTCCGGACTAACGTGACGTCATTTTATTTCAAAACGCCCGTTTGTCAAAGTACTGGCACTAAAATGTCAGTTTGGTGTGACTGATTCGACATTCACCATTTGTTTACGGGAAGAAATCGGCTAAACGGAAAGTCTGGTTTGCTGTGAACGACAAGCGCATGTTTTGTGGCACATGACGTCATTTCAGTGGGACACGTTTAAAAAAATAGGCCATATCTCGTCAAACAGCCCTCCATAAATAGAAAGGATAAATCTAAATCTAAATAAATCTAAATCTTTGAAGGCTCTGAGCCCGCAAGCAAACAGCGATGGGTCGACAACAATTACAGCGCAACAGAAAACAATCATACAAACGCTCTGGAATGAAGCTGCGTGTCGCGCTGCATACAAGAAACGTTGCAAGCAGTTCGGCGCCGAGCCCCTTGAATAGTACGGCACAGTCAGTGACAAATAAAGTGCACGTGCATTCTGGACCATCAACCATTCAATATTTTCAGTTTTAACTGCTTGTTTTTTTAACTCGTTTAGTTTTGTGCACAATCTTTACCGTCTGGCAGCACCGGATTATTTGCCAACAAACGACGACATTATTCATTACACGCCACCCACAGTGGGAGTCTATGAAACCGTGCTAACAACGTCAACTCATATTTATCGGTCAGCTATCATTTTTTCTTCCATAGATAAACGCTGTATCGTTAGTATAAATGTACCAGCCTTTTGACCCGTGCCTTCGGCCCGGTTTAACAAATGGTTCTAGTTTTGCTGTTGATTTTTTACCCATTTGCCCAATCTATGGTAAATCTTTTTGATAAATTGCAAACGAATTAAAGAACGAACGTTTCATTTGTAAACGAATCTAAATACCCATTCAAAAATATTTTGAAGCGCTGAAGTTTACTTTTTAAAAGAAATACAAATGTTTCAAAATCGATTTACCAAGGAACTTATTTCGCTAATTTTGCATTGTGCTATTATTGCTCCCATTACATTTTCTTTTAAATCCTTTTCAATTTTTCAACAAACAGAACTGTTTTTTTGCTTTCGTTCAAAACCATCGAAACTTTTTTCAAATTCACCAATCACCAATTTCACAAATTTAATCACAAACGTCAGTGACAAAACTCGCTAATTTTAGCGTTGTCCATCGCCACGTATTTTTGCTATTACTGTTATGAGTCACCCTATTTTTTGTTAAAACCCCCGTGTTTTCTAAAAAACAAACCCAGAACCTAAAAAATTGATAATATATTACTTGCTGTTCAAGACAGTTCAAGATAGGTACATAAGATAAGTCTGGAACGTAAATTCAGGCTGATCGATGTTGGAGGGCGCTCATCGGAACGCCACAAGTGGGTGCAATGTTTCGACTGCATCGACGTAGTATTCTTTGTCACAAATCTTAATGACTACTGTCGCAGAAAAGCAGCAACCAGCAAATCACAAGTAAACTGCAATGCAACATGCACTTTTCACATTGTTCTTGAAGGTCAAATTATCTTGGTTTATTTAACTTTTAAACTGCCAAAGCAAATGCTTTCAGAATCGTCTTCGGGATTCGGTCGAACTATTTCGACTAATTTCCAAAAGTCACTGGTTTCGGCAAAGTTCCATTGTTCTTTTCTTGAACAAACGAGACCGTTTGGGTGACGCACTGAAACGCAGACCGTTCAACGCATATTTTAAAGAATACAAAGGCGGCGGATCTTCATATGACTTGATCATTGAAACTTACTTTCAGAAAAACTACTTTTCGAAAGTGCAATTTGTTTTGTTCAGATCTGAACGACTTCGATCGTGTCATTGGTTTTGTTGAAAACTTGTTCGCAGCAAGACAAGTTGGCAGGCAACGTCTGTTCACACACGTCACAGACGCCACAGACACAGTGGATTTTGGTGCTAATACAGCGAGTGCAGTGCTCACTGATACGCTGACATATTCCATACAAACGACAAACTTACTCTAGTTTTTAATTAGATCATCGGAAATGATAATTAAAAGCATCTTTTGTGTTTGCGGTAATTGCATAAAACGCTCCACTGAGAAAAGGCGATTTTTTTACTCAAAAGAGTAGGATAGACACGAATGACAGCTAGCATATTCAAATTGCAATGAAGATCTTGATTGTTTTTGAAAAACAATAGTTTTCAGCAATCAGCGGACATGATAATAACTGATACTGACGTAAACGCTCAAACAAAATTTTTTTTTTCAGTATTGAAGAAGCTTTATTAAACGTGCAGACAGAACTTACTCATGCTTTGGTGCAGTGTGGCCGAATAAGTAAAACACTCTCAATCACGGCGGGATTAGTCGCATTTCCCAATCGTGTGTGCAATAGACAAAGAACGAAAATTTATTAATTTAAAAAAACACAATTAAATACACATTTGGCTTTCTGAAAGTCTTTTTTTCATAATTGTTCATAATTTTTTTCGTTTGCTCCCTGAAATAAGATGCATTGTTTACTTGGTCATTCCGTGCCTTCCATGTTATCAGAGTTTATCTCTGTCAATCTCCGTTCTCTCGGTTTGTTCAAACGTTCACGAGCTGTTGACGTTTCACATTCAACGTTTGATTTTTTGCCTGCTGACGCTGTGAATGAGAATCAAGCTTAAAAGAACTTTTCAGACACGTTCGGAGCCCACATCAAGCACCTCTGTACATCAGGAAACATGGGAAATAAAACATCAACACTCAGTCCAACAGAGATCAGTGAGCTTGTCAATACAACTGAATTCACGGAAGAAGAAATCAAAGAATGGTATAAAGGGTTTAAAAAAACCACTACTAATGGACAACTTACAATTGAGGATTTCAAAAAAATGTACGCAGGTCCGTGAATTGTGCTTGTACATGTAGTTGTTTACTCCTTCTCATCAACTTTTTTAACATCACTTTGCAATCAACGGCAGATATTTCAGAATTTTTTCCCAGTGGTGATGCGGACGCACTTGCACAACACACTTTCCGCACGTTTGACAAGGATGGCAATGGTTCGATAAATTTTCGCGAATTTATTTGCGCACTTTCGCTGACAAGCCGCGGTACGCTTGACCAAAAACTCGATTGGGCGTTTTCAATCTATGACCTGGACAACAATGGATACATCAATCGCGACGAGATGCTCGAGATATTCTCGGTATTTACTAGGCCAAACACAAACACATGTGTACACGGTCTCCATGGATTTATTTGAGTTGTGAAAAAGTTGCACATTCCGAGGAATTGCAGCGCCGTTTATCAGTGATGAGCAGCTTGAAAAACAAGCATTAACAAACTACTAACCAAGAAGCCAATTGTCTCTAATTGCAGGCAGTTGACAAACTTCACGAAAACAGTAAAAAGAAGCAGTTGGACACAGCTGGAGATCACAAACGACCGAGCAGGCGCATCAGTGAAGTGTTTGGAGAGCTCGATGTCAGCAAGGATGGGCGAATATCGGCGGAGGAATTCAAGCAAGGCATCAAAAACAACAAGCAACTCTTGGTACTACTGCAGAATGCCATAGGAAGACAATAAGCAACACGCAATTACTGAATAAACTACAGGACGAGGGAAAATAGGTGGATTTTTTAATCTCCAACACACCACACCTAGAATTAAAAATGGCAACAATCTGTTTCGAACTGTAATGATTTATTGTTGCTCTTTTTGACGGGCTTTATGCAACGTTTGCAAAATTTTGGAATAAACTTTTCCTTCAAATATAAACTTTAAAATAAACTTTTGAACTTTTGAAATAAATGTAAGATAAACTTTTTGCTCTGGTTACTGGTTAAATCTAAGGTGACGCTAAAAACTGAATCACAGCCGCAACGCGTCAGGAAAGGAAGTCTAAAAAGGGACAAACGTGAGGACGGCAACCAACATCTACGTTTGAACTAACATGTCTCACGTTTGGTAAACGATAGTCACGGTGTCCAGAATAAATCACATTTTCCATGCTGCCCATTTTACATCATTAGCTAACCAAAAACGGTTATCTACACACACACATAGCTGTGCGTTTAGTTTTCTTTTTCGCTGCTACTGATAGGACGAGTTTGTCCGCGTGATCGTATCAATATTATTTATTTCAGTTGCCGCCATTTCCGAACCTAACACCCAAACACAGTTCTCCGGCTTTTTATTTTATTAAAAAAACAGTCGGGCCCGTGTGTTACTTGCGACTTACTGTATGTGTGCTGCGGCAGGCAACCAGCCGGTCGTCCATTAAAATGCTAAAAAATGCGCGTGGTTTTGTTTCAGTTCAATAACACTTTTTAAACAAATATTGGACAGCCGGCAGTTTTCAAAATCATGCGACCAACCAGTGGTAATCAACATGCAGCACAAGGTGCTGCTTTTAGCAGACAGAAAGCGTTGACAAAATCCATTTTGTAACGAATTTATGAAATGCAAAAATGTGGTGCATGTATTGTGCGGCACTAAACTTAATGTTGACGGTAGAAACATTTTGACAAGGAGGACGATTTATGAAAATTCTGTGCTTTTAAATCTGATGCCAAATTTAGCCTTACTGCACATGTTGCACCATTTTCTGTAAAACTATACAAGTGGGAATCGGTTAACCACCCAGTTTCTCGGTTATGTAGAATCAAATTTGAAAAGTTGTTTCCGTCGTTACCGTTGCTTTTTTACTTCCGTCGCCAGACTTTTGTCTAAACTAGCAGTTGACCCGTGCCTACGGCCCGGGTAAAAAATGTTTGCGATTTTGTTAACAGCAAGGTGCACCCGCGGATTAATCGACATTTGCTTGTTTTCCTGGAACGGGAAACGTGTTGATTTTTTTAACCAAGGCCTTCTTTCATGCGTTGATACCGTTTATTGTTTGGGGCAAGCGTTCCGCTTTCATTTTTAGCTCGAGAACCCGCTCGATTTTTTGAAAGTTCTTTTCAAACGTGTTTGTTTTTAAGCTTTTCGATTCGGTGTCAATTCTATGTCAAAAATGATTCTTTTATAACCCTGTTATCGTGATTTGCAATCGCTGAGAAAGTTTTTTTCTAAACTAATTGAATTTGCTGCTCCCGTTTGTTTTCGGTTAGTTAAGTTAAACTCGGTTAAAGGCAAGTCGTTCCAGTTGGATTTTTTCTGGTTGACTGAAATTGTTCAAACGTGACTTGCTTGTTTGACAATTTCATTTTTCAGAGTCGCTAAGTTTGACACAAAGAGGCCTGTTTATCTTTTACAGAACTGGCCGGAATCGATACCCGTTTATTTGCACAACCCCATTTGTTTTTTATAGTAATCCCGCTTTTGCCAAAAATGTGTTCTTAAACAATATGATTTCAGTTTCTGCTGTTTCAAAGTTGAAAATTTGTGTTCACCAATTTTGCTTTTTGAAAATCACAGAATTTTGGTTAAAATCTTGTAAAAATTGTTTTGTTGGTTGTTTTGTTATCTTGTTTTGTGCTCTCACAATCGATCTTCATGACCTGTTTCAATTTGCTTTGATCCAACGTTCCGCAGCAACGTTACCCGTGTATTTGGGTCAGAAAAAAATATGGGATTCTATTATTATTCACAGGAAAAGCAATTTTGTGTGAAAAAAAAAATTAATAGCCGATTTCGTTACTGTTGGTTTTTCAAAGTCGCAAATTCGTTTTATTCGGAGACCCGTTTTTCCAATTTCTGCTGTCGATCATAATCGGATGTGCCGTCCATTCTGTGACATGGTGGCTTTTTTGGAGCAATTCGTTCCCGCACATTATAATCTCATCTTTTTACATCACAACTATGGCCTATTTTTTTAAACGTGTCCCACTGAAATGACGTCATGTGCCACAAAACATGCGCTTGTCGTTCACAGCAAACCAGACTATCCGTTTAGCTGAATTCTTCCCGTAAACAAATGGTGAATGTCGAATCAGTCACACCAAACTGAAATTTTAGTGCCTGTACTTTGACAAACGGGCGTTTTTAAATAAAATGACGTCACGTTAGTCCGGACACGTTTGAATAAATCCACAATACCAACCGAACTGACCATTGCGACGTAACGTTGAGGAAAGAACTGAATGAATCATGATGACTCCTTGTTGAAAACCGAAAGAGAGGAAATAATTCGCATAGAAAAATTGTTAAAAAGTGATAGCAATATTTTGATTTCGCTACCTTAAGTAGCAAAAAGTTGGACAGACAGACAGACAGACAAAGTATTATTTTAGTAATCGGATGTGCCGTCCATTCTGTGACATGGTGGCTTTTTTGGAGCAATTCGTTCCCGCACATTATAATCTCATCTTTTTACATCACAACTATGGCCTATTTTTTTAAACGTGTCCCACTGAAATGACGTCATGTGCCACAAAACATGCGCTTGTCGTTCACAGCAAACCAGACTATCCGTTTAGCTGATTTCTTCCCGTAAACAAATGGTGAATGTCGAATCAGTCACACCAAACTGAAATTTTAGTGCCTGTACTTTGACAAACGGGCGTTTTTAAATAAAATGACGTCACGTTAGTCCGGACACGTTTGAATAAATCCACAATACCAACCGAACTGACCATTGCGACGTAACGTTGAGGAAAGAACTGAATGAATCATGATGACTCCTTGTTGAAAACCGAAAGAGAGGAAATAATTCGCATAGAAAAATTGTTAAAAAGTGATAGCAATATTTTGATTTCGCTACCTTAAGTAGCAAAAAGTTGAACAGACAGACAGACAGACAAAGTATTATTTTAGTATAGTAGATATAGTTTTGGCAGCCTAAGATTTTTTCTCTCCAAAGACAACTTCCAGCAGCAGACTTTGAGGTTTCTCTCCTTAATTCTTTTTTTAGAGCCTACGAATTTTGCACAGCGCATGCGAACGCATAAGCTATCGAAGCACACAGTAAACGGTAGACATCATCCTTTCATATCGAATAATCCAAAAACAAACTTGCCCTTTTCAAATGCCCCTTGTGCACCAACGTAAGACTGATTACTGCAAGACATGTCCGCTTGTGTGCGTGCCCACAGATAACTATCTGAAGATATCACTTTTGCTGGTGCTACATGCATGTACATGTATCTGCTTCTTAGTCATCCGGAAGCCAGACCAAGCGGCTGCAGCGCATGTACAGTATGTTTCTCAAAACCTGTCTGATTGTTTTTGTAGAATACTAGAGCACTTGAAGCGTTGAATGAACAGGGATCGGGTTCTCGTAAAAATCGAAAATCGTATTGGTGGCCAAATGTGCCTTCTTTCCTACTGATCCAGTTCCGTCTTCTTTTGTGGACTCTGTATTCTGCTGAAAATATGACTGGTTTATAGAAACATACTGTACATGTGCCTCTTATCATATGTACAGTAGATGTACAAGTATTTCTGCTGGTAAAGCATAAATATTCATTGATTTGTGCTGAGCCTTAGCGCATTCGTCTTTGTTTATACTAAAGCATGATAACAGAGTATGTACAAGATGAGCCAGATGCCTTGCGAGTGTGCACCGCCTTATCATTATTTAAATTAACGCTCTTGAGCTTTAATGATGATGCTACTAACTAACTACATAAACATGAATATTGTTGAGAACACAATCTGCTACAACTTTGAAGCTAGAAATAACTAATGGCCAAGGGTACCTATCCCATATGCGATCTTCTCATTAGCGTCATCTTTTCCAACAAATTGTTATGACGCAACCACAACTGTAGATACACAGTAGTTTCTCAACAGCCAATTGTTTTCCTCAAATGAATGTAATTCAAGTGAAACTGTCGCATTGATTGTATATTTCAGACGTTGTGTAATAAGAACTAATAGCTAAATACTGCAAGTACCTACAGCTTATCTCAAAAGCGAATTGTGCGTGATGGGCAAACAGCAAAGCAAACTGTCACCAGAAACAATAGAAGACCTGCACGCGCAGACGGGCTTCAACGAGAAAGAGATCAAGGAGTGGTACAAGAATTTCCGTTACGACTGCCCAAATGGAGTGCTCTCAAAAGAAGAGTTCGAGAAGGTCTACGCACAGTTCTTTCCGGATGGCGACGCTGGCAAGTTCTCTGGTCATGTGTTCCGATCGTTCGACATCGATGCGAATGGCACCGTTGACTTTCGTGAGTTTCTCGTTGGTCTGAACATTGTTAGTCGAGGTTCAATCGATGAAAAACTCAAGTGGGCATTCTCAATGTATGACCTGGACGGCAATGGACATATCACGCGCGACGAGATGCTCGAGATTATCACGGTTTGTTCGATTCAGTGCTAGTCTTAAGAATTTTCTTCTACTGTCAAATTCAAAATTATTGTTTATTAAGCATGAATAAAAGTGCACGTGGTTGTTGCATGGCTAAATCTATTTGATAATCTGTGTGAACTTGCAGGCGATGTACAAGATGCGAGGGGACAAAGCACCAACAGACGCAGCGGCCGAAGAGGGTCAAGCGAGTCACACAGCGCAGCAGCGAGCTGATATTCTGTTTGAGAAGCTAGACAAAAATTGCGATGACGTAATTACGCTTGACGAGTTTGTTACTGGAGCCAAACAAGACCGGTCGATCACCCTGATGCTCAAGGGAAGCGTATGAGCATTGAAACTCTGTGTATCTTTTACAAAATTGATAAACCTGATCAAGGAATTTCATAGTAATGCGATTAAACTGTTTAGCTCGTGCAGTTTCACACTTTATTCCAGTTTGATATTGACTGCTTCTGTGCGATTTATTTAATCATGTGGATTTTTATAGCACGCTTATAGCATGTCCAATTTTTTACCAGTGTTTCGCTGTATTGTGATGTGACCCCTTCACTATTAAATTTTGAAATAAATTAAATTTTCAAAATTTTACGAACAAAATTGTAAATTATTTTGCATTCTCGTGTCCCATCTAAACTTGTATGAAAGAAAATTTGTTTTATCCTCAGAAACTCATGATAAAGCAGTTCACAATATCAGAATTTTTGTGTCGCTTCTGTCAGGTTCATGATCTTCGACTATATAAAAACTGCTGCTTTCGCAACGGCGAGTAATAGTTGCTGGTGGGAATCTTTTACCAATATTTGACATGTCCGCCCTGCATCGCTTTGCCAACGAAGCGTGCGTGTCTTTTCAGGTTTCAAATATTGCACACTGCGCATCACGCACATTGTAGGATGCTGCAAATTGGCGACGCGTGTTCCATGAACGCACACATTGCCAGGGGATACATGGTTAATGCGTCATACGAATGCTGGTTGCTGAGTTTGACAGGTTTTCTTCACGAGAGTGCCGCCAGTGCTGCATGTTATTGTGGTTGTCCAGTTCAGTGCAAAAACGGTCATAATACGTACGCCGACTACTGAAGCAAGCAGAACATTCTGTGACGCATTCTCCGTTGCCGCAATCGATAGCATACTTTTGACACAGGCCTTTATTCGTTCAACGAAATAAACACACAATGAACAACGCAAATGCACGCGACGACATATGTTTAGGTCCTAATGAATAATGTGACTCTTTAGCAGTGTTGACGACACGAATTGTGTCGCTTCGTGTGCGCCTTTTTGGTCCGCCAAAGTTCATTATTGCTTGCATCAGAGTGCGCAAATTTTTACCGTTGGTATTTATCTAAGTTTGAAGTTGTGATCAACCTGCATTTTTGTTTGTTTTTTAGCAACAATATGAAGCCGGAAGCACAACGTGGAATGTCACGTGTTTGCCTCTTACAGTCAGTCATTAAGGAACTGAAAGCAACCAGTGATCAGTGATCATATGAACAATGGGCTGGAACGAGAGCACATGGGACGTGGTGGCACCAAAGTCAGCCGATGACCTGCAGCCGAGCGAACTGTCCGTCTGGGACGTGGTGCACCTCGAGTTCATGGTTGCATTTATGCTGATCCTCGGTTGTCTCATTCTGACTGCTTACTGTTGTCCCATGGAGCTGACATGCATCAGGACATTGGCATCGATGCTGGGTAACGCGAATGGAAGCAACAGCAAACGCCAGCACACTCGTCGATTCGAGCGTGTAGCACCTGACTACAACGCGCATGTAAACACGAATGACAATCGTACGCCCGCCGACATGGAGAACTTTTTATGATTTGGCTTATACAATTGTATCTGATAGCTACCGCGCAGATTAGAAACAGAATATTCGTCTATAAGCCACTTACGGAATACTAAGCTATGTCGATCAATGGTTTCTGCCTTTTGGTGTGCGATCGACGTTGGACTCTTAGTATGATCACTTTTTAAACCATTACAGTTTACCTGTACTTTACCCTGTTTTTCGCATTTATACAGTAGTTCTTGCAGACATGCAGAGTATCTGCAGTGGAAGTTATTGTGGTAACACGCAGCTGAAAATCCAGATAAAATCCAGCAGTCACATCATACACCATTCAAATATTGTTGGCCTAACATCTGGCGCCTCACAGTCGTCAAAATTAAATTATCATGAAACAGAGAAACCAACGGAACAAATGCGCGTTCACGCGAATTGACTTGCACTTGTCAAAAAAACCAAGCATGCACACTTGGACACTAAAGCGTTGCTAATAACTAAATCGCCCATGCTGAAAACCGACACCAGAAAAAAACCTTTGATTTCAGAATTCTGCCCGATGCAGCCGTGTACCCAACTATGATGAGCCCAAAAACCTTTTCATTTTAGCAGTTTCTACTCTGCATGTCTGTATCAAAAAAGCCGAATCTTGTTTGGAGTTGTGTCGCGTTGGCAAGCACTCAAGCAGACACACAAATCATCCTGAAAGACAAGTTCGTGTGCCAGCAACTCTGCTTGCACAATAATCATGTTGTTCAATGCGCATTTGCTCTCTAGAGCCTTGCTTCCGTTTGGCATTGTGCGTGTTTTGTGTGCGTTTCGGTGTCATCACGTCTCCGCAACGAACTTTTTGTACCAACTGTTTGTGTGCGTGCTGACATCGACGTGTCTGCTACTTTTCCGTTTTATTGTTTCTCAATAGTTGTTGTTTTGCTTTATCAAACATTGCCTGTTTTCAAAGATAATGTGTAAAAATGAATTCCGCTAAAAAATTCAATCATTTCCATTTTTGGAGCATAATACACGTGACGAACGACATTTGTTTCTTACTTGATTTTATTTTTGTTGTTTTTTTGCAAATGCCGATAGGCTGCCAATGTAATTGAGCAATGGTTGCTGCTTTCAACGTGAACGGCAATTCGTCAACCTGGCCAAAGGACACAATCGTGATACAACCAAAAACGGCCGACCAAGTGATCGAGCAGTTCCAGCTGAGTCCGTGGGACTTTATCCACGTGCAATTCGCAGGCGTCTTCTTTCTAATCATTGGCTTCCTGGTGTTCACTGCGTATTGCTGTCCGTTTGACGTGCGATGCTTGCGAGCGTCACGATCACCGAACGAACTGCTGCTGCTTGATCGCTCACTGCTGAACGTCGATCACGCAGAGCAAGCGGCCAGCGAACACAACACGCATCGCAGTTGCCATCAGCCGAACGCTCACCCACCGTGCATCTTCAAAAACCCATCATCATACTCAATCTCAAATTCGTTCGACAGTGATTATCTCATTTGAAATGCCAGCTGATTCAAACCCACGCACAAGTTTTTTTTCATTACTGTCGAAAAAGTATAAGCATTTCAATCTTTCGCTTTTATTACATTCAAGCACATTATGTGTGTAAACTTTTTCGGTTTTTTTCCTGAATATAAAAACGAGTTTCTGTCTATTGACATGTTTTTGTTTGTTCGACGTTGCGTCTGCGCGACGCAAACCCAATCTTACATGGCCGTGTTTGTGTGAACAATTGGCGAAAGAAGTGATCAAAAAGTTTAGTCACTGGTAAATCAAAATGATACAAAGAACTAGTGATAATATATGGTGATGCTAAACTCAAAAATGAACACAACAACAATACGCAAAGCGTTGTCACAACTTGGACTCCAACACAAGTGCTGGTCACAAGTGTCAATGTTGAGTGTTCGATAATTCAAACCGATTTGTAACAGCTGTGTTCCGTCTGTCCGACTCAAGCTTTTAGCTCCAGAGATGGATTTCAATTTAATTTGCTAGAATTTGCAAAACAACATTTGTAAAACAAAAGTTTTTAAATTGAAGTGTGTTTTATAAGAATCAAAACAAAGCCATGCCACTGACAAATCTGCCCACACACTACCGCTCGGTGCAAACGCAGCGTCAACAGCAGAACACACCACCCGCGATGTGCATGTTATTCATCAACGGCACATATAATTGCACGGGTTTTACACAGTAATTTGACATTTTTTATGCGCTCAAATACCCATACATGCCACCAGATTATGGTATTCATTGGTACTCATAAACAGTAAAAAGCAGATTTTCAGTTATTAAGTTGATTTGTGATGTAAATGCAACATGTCTGACATCATCAAGACAAGACTATTGAATGCAAATAGCAGAGCAGACAAAACGTTTACTCCCAGCCCAGCGGCAGGAATAATCGAAAAGAAACCATTTCAACTTTTATGTCAATGTATTTCTTAAAATTATGAATAACGATATTGAAAAACTCACGGAAAACCAAGAAGATAATTACATTGAAACCGCAATCAATTCCCATGCATCGTCCTGACTAAACATGAGTTCAATGCTTCCGATTTATTTGGCCCTGACAATCGTTGTTGTTCGCTATGTCAAGGTTTGTTCATGCGACCCAAAGAATATTTGTCTTTTCCATCCACAAAGTCTATATTAATTGTGAAACACATTTTCAGTGTCTCGGCAGCCAATTGGATGACACGTACACTGAAGAAGAGCTACTTGAAATATTGGTAAGTGGAAGGAATAAACCACAAAACCATGAAGCGACAAAACACACTGATGTGAAATATCCAAACGATCGCAGCTGGACGAAAACAACGAAGAAGCGCACACCGATGGGCGAATGACGACGCAAACAGAGCCAGCGTATAGCAAAGAATTATTCGAAGGAGACATTGCCACGCCTGGGTTGACTCCCACAACTGCTGACAAGTTCATACAGGTTACACAAAGAAAATCTTGAGTTTAATATTATCAAAGCAAAGCAACGACCTGAATTTGTTTTGCTGATTAGGGCATCCATCGTCAACGTTTCTCGCAGGGAAAAGCACAGAACCAACATTTCATATTTAAATTAGATTTTTTAACGAATTTGCTTATGACAAAAAACGAACAACGAGAACGTGTATATGTAGGGCATTCCAATTCACGTGCCAGTGTCCAGCGCTGTTCGTGGACACAATCGGCGCCACTACACTGCAGTGACAAGCCGTTATTTGTTATGGCCGCGTGGCATCATACCGTACAAAATATCGCGAGATTTCACAAAACACCAGTTGGTTTTGTTTCGCACTTGGCTGTGACTGTAATTGGCGGCCATTGTTTGCTACATAGTTCACTGGAAAAGCATAAAGTTACATTGCCAGAATTTACGTGCTTTTTGCGGCCTTCCGTGACATCGAGGAAGCGTCGTGCGTGCGATTTGTGCCAAAAGCTTGGCTACACCTCAGCTATGTCTATTTCATCCAAGATGAAGGCTGTTGGTCGAGTGTTGGCAAGCAAGGTACACACTTCAGAGGAACCAATGTGCACTGCTGTCAAAACAACAGTAGTGAGGTGACCATGTTGTTTTTGTATGTTCAGGGGGCCACCAAGAGGTTTCGCTGGGGCGTGGCTGTGTGAAAAAGGGTGTAGTGATGCATGAGATGATGCATGTCATGGGCTTCTTCCACGAGCAATCGCGACACGACCGAGACGACTACGTCACTGTGCACTGGGAAAACATTTATTCTGACAGCTTTGGTTTGTTGAAACTGCGGCCGTGTTCAACAAAGTTCAAAATTTGAAAACGCAATTTTTCTTTATAGACCAGTTTCACAAATTTCGACCAAACGAAGCAAACACGTTGAAGACACCGTATGACTATGATTCAATCACACACTACGGGCCGCGTGCATTCAGTTACAATTTGAAACCGACATTGGTCCCGATAAAGGCGAACGTCAGCATTGGTCAACGCGATCATTTGAGCGAGATCGATATTGAAAGAATCAACAGACTCTACAAATGTCCTAGTCAGTAACAGATATGTTTGTTTCTTGTTCGAATTCCGTTTTTGACACATCGAAACTGTTTCGAAGAGAATTCAAGTTCAGATATTTTTTCGTGTGCTAGACATAAGCGAGTCTGATGGGCCAACACCACAGTCCAGCCATCGGCCGCTGAGTCGGGTGAAGTCGTTAGTACGTTCACCGAGCGTGTTGGCACTGTTCACAAGTGGCCGTGGCAGCAGATTTATACGACCTCCGCTGCCGCCAACAAAGTTCACACTGTCATTCCGACATTCAAAAACGACGACTACAACACATGCAAGCATCATCACACGAAACGCTAAACCAACCACCGGCAAATCAACAGCCTCCGAACTCAATCCTTTCAGTCACTCCGACGAACACGATCGCTCTAGTGGAGAGCAAGTTTATGGCGGATCAGATAACGAAGCCGATATTGGTCCACTTATGGAAAAACGAGATTTTGACTTTTGCTATGACAAAATCGCAAACTGCAACGACATTTACGTGAAACGCCGAGTCTGTTTGACTGAAAAGTTGAAACCGCTCTGTCGAAAGTCGTGTGGTGAATGTAAAAGTGGCGATTCAGCACACGTTTCTGCCACGTCAAACGCACCGTGCATGGACAAAGATGCAACAGATCGATGTGAGCTGCTGGCTTTCAAGGGCTACTGCACGGCAAGCCCTGCAAGTACAACAGGCAGCTACGTGCACGCTCACTGCAGAAAAAGCTGCAAGCTGTGCTTAGACTGACAATGACAATCATTTACAAGAGTACAGTCAAAATCAATTTCATCGAAGCTGTAGTTTTGCAAGAGACAGTATTTATATCACCAATGTCTTGTAAAGTCTGTGCCCATTTGTTTAATTTCAAACCAACTTATTGTTACTTGTAGTTTCGTGTCTCATTCCACCACTAGCGGGTTTGTCATTTAACAAAAAGTGAAGACCATAGATCGCAGCTAACAAAAAATCAAGCAATTGAAACGTTTCCAGCTACTGAAAGTTCATTTTTTTAAATCTGAGCAAATTTCAAAAATCGTAATTTAAAGACCGTTTACCAATGTACTACAAATGCACAGACATTTTCCGTTCGATTCGCCATATTATTACAGTGAATAACAACCTCTCTTTTGTAGCAAATGTTTACATTACTGTACAACAAGCTTCGCGTTGCATCGAAATCGCCTGAAATGTAGGCAGCATGCTATCGGAGCCTGATCGAAACAGCCGGTTTGATGCAAACGCATATCCGGCACGCGGCTCCGCAGTGGTGACGCCGTCTACCTCCTATGCAATGAAACAGCTTGTTACAACCAAAAAACTGCTGCTATGAACAAATTCTAAAACCTTACTTCATTTAGTGGGTTGCTAGTGATACGAAGGTTGTCGAATTCTACTTCGTCAGCGGCGTGAGTCATTGGATTATACATAGAGTCCAGTACGAGATTTCCCTAAACATTCAAGCTATTTACTGCATTTACTCACTGAATTTATCACAGCTGATAAACAAGTGAAACGACTCAAGTATGGCCTATTTTTTTAAACGTGTCCCACTGAAATGACGTCATGTGCCGCAAAACATGCGCTTGTCGTTCACAGCAAACCAGACTATCCGTTTAGCTGATTTCTTCTCGTAAACAAATGGTGAATGTCGAATCAGTCACACCAAACTAAAATTTTAGTGCCTGCACATTGACAAACGGGCGTTTTTAAATAAAATGACGTCACGTTAGTCCGGACACGTTTGAATAAATCCACAATAGTACGAACAGTTTTTGTAGATGAGTTTGTTGGCACCGTTTTTGTCTCAGCCGATGCACCAGGCAGACGTGCGTTCTGATGCACCATAACCATTGTCGTGCCTTTGTCATCAGCAACCGCGTGTTCCAATTCGTGCAACAGACTTCGAGCGTTGCTTTTGCTGGACGCTGCGTAGTAGGTTGGATGATAATAGTGATTGTTGTTGGAGCGCTTCAAACGAGTGTCGTCGATCAAACGTTGATATAATCGCTCCTCATCGCTCGTCTCACGTCCGACACTGTCACGCTGGTGTTGCTGTTCTTGTAAGAATTGCCGCTCCACTTCCAGCTCCAAATTGCACAAATCACTTGATCGTCCGGTCAGAGAATCTTGAAAAGCAGAAAATACTGGTTCTGAATACACTTCGTAGTCTTCAGGATTCGGACTGGTAGTAATGACATTGTTGTTAATGTTGTTGTTCTCTTGGTCAGAATTTGTTCCGTTGAGCGGTGAAATACTGGCAGTCTTGTCATCACCATCGCCAGTTGTCATTTTTGCCAAATCAGCAGTATTACTGTTCAGTGTTTTCTGTCCGTTGTCAAAATGAGCCGAGTTAGAAGCTGCGGAATCCAGGATGCTATCGGCTTGACACGGTACCTGCAAATTATACTCGTATGTATTAGAAATTAGATCGAAAGTAAAACGAAAAAGGTGTCAGAAAGAAAACTTGCCCAAAACTCATCCACTAATTCCCATTGTGCGTCGGTTAAATCAGGACAAGAAGAAGTCAACATCAAAGACTTGCCGTCCGACGCCTCAGCAAGAAAACTCCCAACCGTTACCTGCATTAGCGAAAACATCAATTTACTCTTCTGTCGTTCGTCTGCCAGCCGACTATCGCTGACTTACTCTCTGAGCATTGTTGCTGCGTGTCAAAAGATCTGGCTCAGATCGACGTGAGCTTTGCTCAGTTGACTCAGAACCTCCGAACGGTTCGCTGGTTCGCGAGCAGTGATCGCCCGGTAACAGACGCTGCTGAGGATTATGCAAGTCGCTCCGTTCACTGACACTCGGGTCCGTAGGGGCGCGTTCGACCGTGCTAAGCTCTGTCTGAAAGCACACGTTCTCATCGTCTGATACAGTCTCACGAACTCTTTCCATCGTCGTCAACATAACAACTACATCATAACAACTGGCAACTGTTCAGTTCACACCTTTTCTGATGTTTCTGTGTTACTGTCAAACGCTTGACTTTTTGGTCGCCGTGGTTTCTTTTTTCGTTTTTTCTTCAGTACGATTGCGGGAATCGGTGGACCAATGCCAGCTGCAATTTTAGCAAAGTCTTTTACGGGTTCTGTTAGTTTGCAGCAAAATTAAAAAAAAATAATAAAAACAATAACATAAAATAAACAATTGCGCGCTCGCAAAGTAGTTCATCAAGTTGAATGCTGATGTCATTATGAACGCTTGCTTTCAAGGCTGGACAATATAATACAGCTAAAAACATTCTCAACCTAAAACAACAATAGCCATGAAAACACAGGCAAAGCGCTAAAAAGCGGCATGGCAAACAGCAATGGCAGTGAAGGTTGCCAACACTGGAACTGAAATATAACCCTCTCGAAAGCAAACCACTGAGCATGGATAACATCCATGGATGCTCCGCTGCAGCTGCATTTGGTAAAAGCACAAATGCAGGGTGCTTCATGTATCTGGCTGTCCACTAAAACAGACTTTCTCAACTGTCTAGGTGCAACGGTTATGGCTCTTTGTGCACCGAATACGGAAATTGACATTTTAGTTTTAATATCCATATTCGTAATCAGCACCTCAACAGTTAGCCCACCTTTGTACAGCAAAAAGATTTTTTTTCATTTCATCACTAACGATGGCCGATTGAAATTCTAAAATTTTTGCAATGAGTTTTCTGAAATAATGTTGTGGGAGTTCGCTGCGGTGCCCCACGATTGCTCAAAACAAAAATGCTGGTTGTTTTTCCAAAAACCAACGACTGTGGGGCATCAAAACGATTGAAAGGAATGATGACGTTATTGGTGGATAACACGGACACACCAAAAGACTGGCCACGGCACACATTAAGGAAGGGCAACGCTAACACTGGCTGACATCAACAACAGCACAATGACTGCAACCCAGGCGTTTGGTTTTTTAATCTTGCGCGATTGCTGCTGAGTCATGAAGGAACACAAGATGTTGGCAAGGCATGTTTACGATATTTGATTTTTTGTGACAGCAAACAGATACATGGTACATAGATGTTAGACGACGATTTTTTGGCGTCGAAACAAAAGTTTATGAATTTTTTTGAAATCTAGACAACTTAACGATTTCAGTGAAGAAATTGGAGGACAGCTGGTATGCATACCGTTAATTGTAGTTACATTTGCGGAGTATCCCGGTGGCAGGAGGTTCATGTGCCTTGGAGCAATATTGGGCGCCATGTGTGCCTGCTGCGGCAAAAAAGCAGCTGGCGCGTGCGTCTGTGCCAAAGGCCGTGCGCTCACGGCACACATTCGCAGTGCATGATCACCACCAGACGCACCACGGCACAGGGCCGTGTTGCTCGCAAAACCCACTGAGCTCGCTGGCGGGGCGAGAACATGCGATGCATGATGTGTGCTCAATGCGACACCTGAATTTGTCATTTGTCAACATTGCATGCAAAACGTTCATCTACTGTGTTAGCCTCCAATGTTTACCTGGATGAAACTGCGCCGGTTGCGCCAGTCTAACGGGTGCACGAACGAATGTGCGTGGCAGCAATGGCACGCCGTTGGAAATCATGTTCAACGGTGGTTGTGCGGTCACGATCGGTGATTGTTGATTGAGCTTTGCTTGAGCTTGCTCCGATTGACTACCGACTCCTCTGACGACCACAGCAGAACCATCTCTGCAGGACTGTGCTTGCACCAGTTGAAAGCTTTGCGGTCTCGGGACAAATTCTGGCGCCTTCACCCATTCTGAAGAGATCAACTGTTCGAAGGTTTTTGTTTTCGAGAATCGAGTTGACTTTTTACGTTAAAAACCAGAAAGTGATTCAATGTACCTTTGGCAATAAGTGTTTTTCCGCCAGGCGTGACAACTTTCGGGTCTGCGAGATTGTGTCTTTCGTAGTAGGACAATGGAGGTCTATCTTCATCATCAAAACGAATACCGACACTGAGGAGGTCGCCGCTGCCCGATTTTTCTATGTCAACCTTCTTCAACAATTCGTATTTTGTCATTTTGGATTGATGAAATACGGATCACACATGCACGTTAAGATATTCGATAAAATTAACGCAATTGCAGCTTTCATAAATCTAAACATAAATTCTTTCATTCAATCAAACAGCATAAAGACACTATTTTTAAAAGCACAATTATGTTTCTTTTAACCTGAAACACTGCACTAATACTACATTTTTGGTGGTATAAAGTGGAGAAAACGCAGAGCTACAAGCACCATTTGGTGATCGTAAGCACAGAAGACAGCGGTCAATTCCACCTGTGCACACTGTGTCATTTACGAAATGAAAAGAATGATTTGAGAAAATTCTAACGTGCTGACTTATTCACAAAGCAAATTTTTTCATCTGTTGCAGACAGGCCAGGCGGTTGCGGCGGCACTATATGGAACATTTTGTTTGCTTCGTGAAAGCACTAGCCAGAAAAAAAGTGACGTTCTGTGTGCTTTTAGTTCGCTTCTGTTGTCGTCTGCACAGCCGTCTCTGCCGGGCACACAGACGCGCGTTGTAAAGTGAAACCACATCTGCTTTACATCCTGCCATCGTTTTTGCAGCTTTCCAACATACATGTAGGTACTGTGTGAATGAGGCACACACACCGATTTACTGATACATGAACCGACCAACGGTGCATATGGCTTTTGAGCGTTACTTGTGTTGTGAATACACGAACAACAGGGACAATTCAGTGACACACCACATTTAATCACCGCATCTTTTCTGATTCATCTAAGACTGAAAAGCACTTCGGCGAGACATTCATTTTTGTTGTTGTTTCAGCATTTAACAATTTTAGAATACTGTGATACATAGTTATTTAGAAAGTTTTCAATAATCAGTTATTCAGAACTGACACAACGAACAGATTTTATGTGGAGAGGCAATTCTTGCCTTCACATTTTACGACTGCCAAAAAGGTAATTTATGTTTGGTTTATGCCATTGTTCGTGCGACTTCAACAGTTCGTTGAAAAAGTCATTTTAAAAATACAGAAAACAACACCTCCACAACCAAACCGCGTCAACCAGCAGCCGTGGGTAATTTCCGTTTGGTTTTTATTTTGTAACTGGTAGTCAACACTTGTACACCCAAAATCGGCAGAAGCGTTATCTCTCCAAAACTGACACGTGAAATACTACCTTTTACCCAGCCGAAATCCTTATGCACAAACTGGACGATGGTGAACCGAAGTTAATGCCATTTCTGTCAAAATCAGCTTCAATGCTGAAAGCGACTCGCCTACCCCTCATTTTTGTGTCATTACCAGATGGGCATCAAAAACTCATAACATTCAATTAAATTGAAACTTTTATCGTTGAATTTATTAAGTTCATTAAGCACGCTCAGAAGTGTAAAATTACCATCGTTCCGTAATAATGATCTGTAATTCATTTGTCGGCATCCTACTCACGGTGTGTTCGGCACTGGCGTTCGAAACGTTGAACAACGAGCGATTAGCTCTAATTAATCAGTATTTAGACAACCAGCAGTCAGTGTTGGATTTGCGAAGAAGTCAGTTTCACTGTTGCGATTGCGTTTCTAGGCGAAAGTTTTTGGGTCAATTTTTTTCGCTTGGTTGTTAACCGTCAAAAGCCAAACAAATTATAATTTAACTATCTGCTTTATGTAACTTTTTAGAAGCAAGCAGCACAACGCACACACGGGCAAGCCGTGAAGCCGAGGGCGACCATATCGTATTTGGAGGCTTATCCGACATGATTGCTTATTTACGTCACGTCGGATCACAAAGGAATAAAATCATATTCTGAACGGTTTCATCATTTGAACAATGATTTACTTTAGCAGTTGGTTTTGAACGGTATTTCATTAAAACATGATCTCCATATATGAACATATATGTTGATAAATACCGTTACCAATACATTGCATGCCAAGCGCATGCGCCCACTTTGTCTCCTGGTCCATACCATGGGATGGAAGTTGCAGCGTGCAACGTCTGTGACAAAGGTCGTGGTATGTTCCCGTTGAGTGATCACATCAAATCCACGAAAAGCTCGAATAACTTCATGCAACAACATTTTTTCTCTGCAAGTTGTAACTATGACGATGTTAATGTGATCACCGTCGTTCACACAACTACACTGTACAATACCAATCTGTGACATACATATATCCATTTGTGAGTTGCCTGGTTACCAAAATTAAATTTTCGATGCTATGTGGGGTGTGCATCACAGCAAGCCAAGCTCACACTTGTCGTAAACAACCATTCAGCTCTGTTGACATACACTCATAAAAAATTGAAACGAATGTGTATTACATATATTATACTGTTTCAAGAGTTCAACGAAACATTCAAATCTGACGAGAAATTTGTTCCAAAACTCACATAATGTGAAAAACGTGTTAGTGAATAACCAATAAATAAATGTACGCCCTCACTCAACACAGTAATTTTTCTTGTGGTTTGTCATCCAAAAATTGAAAAGGTTATCGTGGTTTATCGAGCGAACACTGTCGATGGCGAACTCCTGTTAACACATGACAAAGTTCAATCCATTTCAAACCGTAACTACAACTGCTAGTGGTTCGATGTTTGAGTCGCGGCGAACGAACGGCTCGGTGGCAACACGCGGTTCATTTGAAAGCCGATACATGCAACGACGACGATCGATACATTTTAGCTCTAATGGGCAGCAGTACGCAGTGACGGTCAATAACAGAAGAATCACAAAATATGCAACCATGTATTGCCAGTTGATCACGTTCCACACGGTCACCAACGTCACGTGCCGCGTTTGATAGGCGCCGGACGACGATTCGGAGTCCAAAGAAATAATGCCCGTTGAGCTGCAACATCAGATACCGAGCCTCAAACCTACACACGTGAGCAAGTGAAAATTGTACAAATGTACGCATAGCCGAAAAAAACTTACTTCTAAACAAACTTACTCCAACTGCTGGTCTGGGATGTTCATGTCAATTAGTTGCACACAACTTGACCGTTTTCTCAAGATGCTGCTTGAACTTCTCAGCATTCTTGTTTTGAAAGTGTGAAACTTATGTAAGTCTGCGAGATTAGATGTCTGTTCGTCTTCGGCTTGTCTCATTCAGGAAGTTTTCAATCGTTTTGTCGGTTTTCCTGTATTTGCTGGCTTGACACTGCTATTGTAGAGGCATGTTTTGTAAAGTAATGGTGAAAGATGCATAACACCATGGCAAATCGACAGTAAAACTGGACAGAGTTCAGTAATTGTAGTACTGCTCCGTGGACGTTGGTGGCGGCGGAGGCTGCCTGCGGAAGCTCATTGCCAGTGCTGAAGACTGCTTTCTAATGACGGTCACTGCGCGTTCAGCGGATTTTGGAGCGAAACAACAAATTGCGCCAATAAACACGGTGAAAATAAACAGTGTCACGAGGACAACGAATAAATTTGGATACTCATTGATGAACCAGACAATGGCGAAGTGCCACTCTGCTGCCGGTGTGCTGCTCGTTGTTGTTGTGGGGAAAGCTGTTGTGGTGTCGTCATTGATCGATGCAAGCATTGGCAATGCTTCAACTTCGTTGGACTCCATTCTACATGACCATGTATGGAACACCTTGCAGCTTGGATCTTCCTTTTGAACCGTTTATGTTACCAAAAATCAAGAGGAGAATAACACCGGAAATTAAACAACATTGTCAACGTTGGGACACATATAGTGAGCGTGACTGAAAAGTCTTAGATGGCATACAAGCAACGGTCACGTGCGGTTGAGAAGCTTGTTTTGCCACGAATGTGTAAGTACAATACTGGTAAAGCTCCAAGTCAATATGAGAAACATGAAGTTGCAGTTGTGGCAAAGCAACATTAGCATTCATCTGAATGAATGATGTAACATTGCACGTGCATCTCAATGCCACATACGGCATTTCAACAGTCAATGCAAAGAGTCTGCACGTTTGCCCGACGGCTGCCAACATCTCGATACGTGCATGCAAAACAAGACGAGAATAACAACTGACACAAGTGATGAGCGCACGTATTCCCATAAAGATACTCCCGGGATTTTCAACTCGATTTTTTCAAGACACGAGAGCCAGTGATATGGGCTTTTTTGGGCTTGCCGCAAAAGAACGGCGCTCTTGACTTTTATCGTTGCTTGAATGGTACTGTATCAACAAAAACACCGTGCGCCCACGGTCAAGTGCAAGACGAAAACGAGCGTGCGATGAGAATTGTGTGCAGCGCAAGAGCTGCTATTTTCGTTTGTATAGCGGACTGCTATCAAAACGATAATCTGTTCCGTAGTCTGCGACCAAGATTCCCGTTGCGTGTAGACATAATTGAACACATTTGTCCTTTTCAATTATTGAATATTACCATCGCATTGACAAAAAATCCCTCCCATTTGGTGTAGAGGAAAATGCGTGGCGACAAAAAGCATGAAAATATGTTGAGAGAACTGCTCTGTTCTTCTTTCAATTTGATACTCACTTCTTTTGGTTGCCGCTGAAAAAAGAACAAAACATGGTGTCAACCACGATTTCGAAACAACTATAAACATTAGCTATATTTTGCCCGAAAGGTATTTTACTTCGTAAGTTGAAGAATAATAAATTTTTTATGAAAGTATTTGTTGACCTTTGACAAAATTTGAAGTCTTTCCGGCTTCGGTTCTTCCACATGAAATAATAATAATTTCATCGTAACAAAAATTGAATTCTGTGCTTGCTAGCTACGCACTTGCTGCAGTAGCCCTCATTTAAATTTTGACATTCACACTAACTCATGTAGTAAGTATACAGTATGTTGTCCCCCACGCAATTGTTATTTCGAGTTTGTATTCAAAACAGTTACCGCTACTTTGTTTGAAAACATTGCTGCACCGACACACGTGTGCTAACAAGACGATTAATCTAATTATTGGTTAAAATGATCTGAAAACTGAAAGAAGTGATGCGTGAATCATAACAGCACCTTGCATGCATTGTAGCAGAGCAAGAACTTTCAGGAAACAACATGAAGTTATAATACTTTCTTTTGGTTCTGAGACTCGATGCGCACAAGGAAAGGTAAACAATTTCATGCGTGACGCGGGAATTCAAAATTGTTGAAGTGACCCGAGTCCCCGAGATATGGCTAAATCGTTTGAATCATCTTGAATTGATACCGCGTGCTTGAAACTAGTTTCTATTCAACGTCCTAAAACGCACTGAGTCGCAGAACCAAAATAAAAGATAATACTACGCCACGCCAACATTAATGCAGACGCAGCTATCAAACATACATTTACACGTACGTATCAAGCTTTGCTGATTAACAATTTTTTTTAACTTACCACTGTCTTGTCGACATCGGCAGCAAATCGCATTGCAGGTTTGTGCGAACTCTAGCAGGGTTATCAAAGATGTGTAAGTTCACATGCGACTACACTAAATAAGCTGCAATTGCCACGGAATCACGTGTATGACAACCTTTTGTTTTAACAAATTAACCTATTAGATTGTTTGCGTGCCTGTAGCTGTGTCTGTACGTGTGTATCATATGTGCACTCCGGATTATGACTGTTAATTCAAAATAATTTTCATGTTTACTGAATCAGAGCTACTGCCCAAGAAAACTATCAGAAAAACATTACTCAATCAATGTATCTGGAAAAATTTTTTTGCCGCTTTCTACCCACAAAATTTCTCAGTAATCTGTCAAAAGTATAACTAAAAATTGTAAATTTTAATCATTTTTACGCAAAATTTTTTGAATTTTTGATGTATTCGGCAATCTTTAACTATTAAAGTTTTTACGCAACTGTACATAAAAATACTTTAAATACAGAGTGCTTCAAAAGCAGTGAGTAGGTGTTTGACGCGTTATTTCTCGAGTTGTGTTGAACCATATTCAAAAAAATTTTAGACTGCTGTTTGAGAAGACTTAACTTAGATTTGTGAAAAATTTCAGAGAAATTCATTTACCTGCACACGAATGATAGAGCAAACACAAAGACATTGATTTCAACTCGTATGGGGATTCTTGCTTGGTACCGGCGCGAAACATTAGCTTGTATCCAGCTGAATCGTTGCATGCATCAATACGAAATGTTTTTTAATCCAATTTGTTTGCTTTGTTTTTCATATTTACCGGCTTTTGGAACGTGCTAGACCTCAGTGGTTGGACGAAACATTTCGTGGGCAATGGATTGGCCGCAGAGGTCCAATGGAGTGGCCGCGTTCTCCAGATTTGAGTCACTGCATTTTTTCGTCTGGGGTTGAGTCAAGAAGCAAGTGTACTCGAGAAAACCGGCGACCATCGCTCAGCTAAGGCAATTCATTTCCGAGGCCTTCGCATCGATGCCAGCGTTCTTGCGCGAGGGGCGGTTTTGGCCGTGACGGATAGATGCAAGCGATGCATTGAGGCTCATGGTGGACACTTTGAGAAATTTGATTGAGTTGACTGTTGTCGTTGTTGTTGTTGATGTTTGCTGTTATCGCTACACCATTTTGAAGTGTTCTTTTGAATGTTTGCATTGAGTGTTGTCCTTTGTCTCCGGTAATATCGTGTGATCTGGTATTTTTTTGGTCCATTTTAGAAATTTCTTGTGTTTTACTCGGTTATTCGTGTGCCGGTGAATGAATTAGTCTGAATTTTACACAAATCTAAGTTAAGTCTTTTTAAACAACTGTCTAAAATTTCGCTAAAAATGGTTAATATCCTACAACAACTCGAGCAATATCGCGTCAAGCACCTACCCACTTCTGAAACATCCTGCACTCTTAACAGACTTATTTTAGCTGATTTCTTTATAACAAATACTATCGATAAATAATGATTAATGTGAGTGATGTTTGCAGGCGTGAAAGGAAACTAGTTTCAATTTTATGTGGGAATTCAAAGTCGCCTAAGTGACTCGGCCCTATTAAGGTGACTCGGATCACTTTGCCAATTTTGAATTCCCGCGTCATGCCTGAAACTGTTTACCTACAATGTACAGTATATATGCGCGCATTGAGTCTCGGCACCAAAGTAAAAGATCATACTAGGTGCACTATGCCTTGCACTATTCGCGCTTTTGCGCCAGCATGCAAAAAGCTGAGTATTTCTGTATCAAAAACTTGTGCATTTCTGATATTTAATCAATATCTCACAATTTAAACTTAGAAAGTCAACCAAAAAAACGGCGCTGAAAATTTTCCTACTAGAAAAAGAACACAATTTTGTAAAAAAAAACATAAACTTTGTTGGGCATGAAGTCCATCGTCCCAAGTCAGTGCCAGTTTAAAAAATGAGCAGTACAGAACAATACTATTCATATGGCGACACTACGCGTGGTGGATACTTTTTATTCGCACACGCTTCATTGGGAGCATCCGTTGGGAGCTTTTTCACATTTTGACCGGAGAAGTTCCGCAGTTGCGATTTTCTTGTTAGAACGCACTTCAAACGGTTGAGTTACAGTTAGGGAATACCTTTTTTATATCGAGCCCCGTAGCTCTCACGACAAACTGATACTACTTTCATTTTATTTCCTGTTTTTTATGCTCTTTAACTGCACTTTTCTCGCCACCATTTGAGAATTTGTTTATGTTAACATTTTCGTCTTGTGTTCGTTGGAACGCAAACCGGAACTAATGAAAAACCGCTGCTTGGCAGTGCTGTTATAATGTTGGTACCAGATCAGAAAGCTTAAAACGGATTTTTGTCTTGACTCACTTCCTACAATATTGTCATATAGTCAATACGTTGATACACAGTTCTGTACTCTGTATGACAAAACTTTTAGGTGCATGTACAGGGGTGTCTTAGAAAAAACTACAATGGGCAAAAAGTTAAAATGCGCGGGTGAACAAAACGGAAGCTACTTTTTTCACAACTCCTTTACCTGTTTGGAACAACTCTAGACCCTTTCGACACGTCCTAGAACACTTAAAATCCAAGTGACAACAATCAACAGTCACCTTCTGCACATCTTTTTCCGAACAAAAGACGTCTGGTTCAACTTTAGGACAAGAAACAAGCACAATGTTTTCCGATTTTTCCCCTCGAATCAAAAATGTTGCTGCGCACCAAATTTGAGTTTTCAAAATGAAATTAACTCACAATCGAGGACAAACATTTTAATCCGTGTTCAAAATTTCAGACCTAGACGTTGTACCAAACTCAAGAACAAGCCAGTTTGTCCACTTAGTTTTTGGAAACACCTTGTACATGCATGTTAGACACTGTGATAGCAGTTTTAATTGCGAGCTATGCAATTTTTCAAAATCTTGATTTTTTGTCACCTATAGCAACCTGTACAAAAGTTGAATAATTACTCACTAGATTCTTCTGGGGCTCACTTTCGACTGCACGACTCTGACCAACCAGCCAACAGTCTGTGTGCTTTCTTCGAAATTCAAAATGGCCGTGTTTGCAAATTATACAAGGCAATGTTTTCTACCAGATTTCACAATACAATATTTTGGCATTCATCTGTACTTAATGTGGCTACTGTGCCTCTGCGGCTTTGCAGCTAATCTGATGGTCATAGGAGTGCTGACGAGAAAAACGGTACGATTAAAAAATTTCCATTTATCTATACAGTGGAAAGATTCTTAAATTCGACATTTTGGAGATAATCAGTCCAAATTCGACATTTTGGAGATAATCAGTCCAGTATACGGTGGAAAGATTCTTAATTTCGACGTTTTACAGATAATCAGTCCAGTAAACTTATTGCTGTGCGCGCTGACCATTGCGCAGACGGCATTGCTTCTAAGTCATCTGTTCTTCACAACCACTTACGAACTCGCCGATACTTACTGCGTCAGCTTCTTTTGGTCGAAGGCTTGGGTTATATCAACATATGTTTCCAGGTAAAACGCACGCCCATTGGAAAGAGCAGCTGAAGTACACACACTGTACCACTCGCGCCCAGTTTCCTTTTTGCTGTCATTGGGGTGAAGCGTGAAAAACATCTGAAAAATGAGATTGGCAGACCAAATCAGAAGCTAGCAGAATTTATGTCAATATTAAGTAAATCTCAGCTAACATGTTTGTTTTCAGCCAGATTTACCTGATAAGTCACGGGCTTGCTGTGTGGCTGGTAGTCTCGCTGTCCATAGTGCGAGCAGTGTGTCTTTCACATCGAATCCGTCACCGCGTAGTCACCTGGTTCTGCTACCGAAAAGCGCTGATTATTTGCGCATCTGTTTTTGCGGTCATTCCAGCGTTGTGTTTACCAACAATGCTTTGGGCAACCGTCGAACCAGATCCGCACGGCCACACAAGGCCACATTGCGGATGGAACGACTCTGAACGATTACTGATTCAGATGAAAAATTCTTACGCTATTCGCATATCGAAACTGGGTGAAACAAAACTGTTCATGCTGCTAAGCCATTACTTGTTTTTTGTTGGCTGCAAAGTGCTTCCATGTGTGCTGGTGTTCATTGTGAATTGCATTATCGCTGGTCAGCTGTGGTCAATTAAGGTTAGTTTTTTGTCGGTACCAATTAATTCGTGTTTTAAACATACAAATATGACAAAATAGAAATACCGTCTTATTATATTATTCTTGTCTCATTTTTCTAATCACCATACTGCGTTGCATTAACCTTGTTTTTTTACAGCGTCAAACAGCATATGCAATGGCCGGTAAATTACATCGGAACTATCCAAGCATGCTAGAGGAAGTATCAAGCAAAAACATACTTCCATCACGGCATTTGTACCAGCGAGCTACCGGCTTGATTTTTGCCGTTTCATTTTTATTTCTGGCTGTTGAAGTGCCACAAGCCATTTTTTTGTTTGCGTTCGACTTTGTTGGCATCATGAACATTATGAATTGTTATCGGTACATTTTCGAAATCCTTGAAATGCTAACAATTTTGTACAGTGCCATAAACCTGCTCATCTATTGCGGGATGTCAGCCGATTTCCGAAAAGAGTTCTGCAGATTAGTGATGCGATGTGTTACCTGGTGCAAATGTTGGAGCACGAAAGATGATTCAAGCGTTATTGTTGAAAACAACCATAATGATCGGCTAGTGCATCTACTGAAAAATCAGATTCAACTGGCGGAAGTGAACGAATTAGAATGCTTGGTGGTGCAGCCAAAGATCGAAAATGCAGAGACGAGTAACGTGACAAGAATGAAGCACAGCTCAAGCGATCATCAAATCATTGTTATTTACGACAATACACGCGAACAAGACACTTTCTTGTGACTCATTACTTGCTTCTTTAAGTGTTGCACGTTACACGTATTTTGCTTGCTGTTATTGTCGCGAATTTGCTTTTCAATCGGTGATTTATTGCTTAATAAAAACAGAAATCTATGCGCAGTAATTTCCTACCGGTAAATGGAGTTTTTATAGTTATTTTAAGCTCTTGACATACATTTCAGAAAAAAATTTAACAATGTACATTTGAAACAACATTTGACAAAACCGGCACGTGCAATGAACGATAAAAATCTCATGAATAAATAAAAAGAAAGTGCCGACTGGCATGCAATGCTGTGAATTTGAAGTACAATCTGTCGTAACAAATGTTTTAATGAAAATTGAAACAATATCAAGTATTAAACCGCGAAACCAAGCAGCGCGACCGAAAATATAACACTTGTTTTGTTCAAACTACATTAAACAAGCTTTAAACTCCAACTGTGGGTTTACAGTCTCCACAGTGCAAAAGTGCTAAATGATACGTGTGCATAATTAATGATTTTAACATTTTCCATTCTTTGTTCCCATTTTAACCATTTACGCTGGTTCATCACATTAATGACTTTTTTCAGACGGAAACCAACTTTTAAAATCATCAAATATAACCGTTAAGCATATTCAATCTGTGAAAATGGTCAGTGAAGCAAGCTGGACACCAGTCAACCTGTTTTTGAGAATTTTCGACGCCATTTGCACCAATAAACCAGGGTAATAGTGAGGAATCTTATAATCGTATTGCGATTAAAGGTTCATACCGGTTAACACGACGATGGTCACTCCTGGGCACTCGGTAACACCATTTCAACTGCTTCTGATATTGGTAAATCAAATTGCAATTTCAAACAGAATAACGTTTCTACTGAATATTTCACATTCTGCAAACAGATAGTTTTTTAGCGTAAAAAATTTGTGTGATTTGTTTTACATTGGTATTTCACGAAGAATAAAAGTGAAACTTTGTCCGAAAAGTGTTCACCAACGGCCATTTCTTTCTGTTTTGTTTTTCAAATTCTTTCTGTCAAACAGAACTTACGTAAACTATCCTAATATTCCAGCTAATTCTAATGAACGCGCTCGGCATCCCAATCGACAATGGACTTGTGCTGAAACTACGGACTCCGAACGTGATTGCCAGAACAGGTGCAATACAAATATACGAGCGTTGTTTTGAAAACTTTTTCAAAACCTTCGAAGACTCATCAAAACTTAGGGTTTTTGTTCGGTTAAAACAAAAATTGCCTCAAATAGAAATCGTGTGCGAAGAAATGGGATCAGCGGATTTCATTACGGTTATTGATGGATCAACCAGCATTGGAGACAATAACTTTGAGCTTCTGCGAACGTTTCTTGCATCAACAGCCGCGCAATTACCTGAAAGCAGCAGACACGCAGCAGTTGAGTTCTCTCATCGGCCGGTGCTTTTATGGGGATTCAACGCTTACAATACACGCGACGAAGTTGTTGGTAAATAAACAATAAACTTTCAGTAGCTAAAAATAGTGAAAAATACTAAGTTACTAAAAATCTGAAAGCGAAATTCTGATGAAACCTCTTCAGAAGCGTTCCGTAAAATAAAATACATACGTGGGACAACAAAGATTGGTGCAGCACTGCAATTTGTTCTTGACAAAGTGCTGCCGAAAGACAACCGACCAGAATTTCCAGACCTAATGGTTGTTATAACCGACGGACGCTCATCGGACGACCCATCTCAAATTGCCAAACAGATTCGCGATCTTGTTAGTATGGTCACAAAATGTTGTTTTTTTACATTTTTTAGTTTTAACAATGAAACACCAGCAGAATCGTATCCCTAAATGACTAGGGAGTGACAGTCGTTGCGATGGGCATCACAAAATTAGCCGACCGATCACAACTTGAAGCAATTGCTGGCAATCCGGAAGCTGTAATTGAAATCGAAAGTTTTGATAAATTAGACGATCAGACACGAGATGCATTACTTGGTACCGCACGCACGTGTCGATCTATAGAAGGTACGTACTTTTAGATTGTCCACGTCCACAAATCTCATCACAATTTGAAATTTTCATTCGAATCATGACATTTATTTTCAAGTATTGCGTGCTTGTTTAAACCTCTCACTTGTTGTTCGCAGAATACAGAGTATATGCGAAACTGTGAATTACACGTAGTAGAAGAACAACGAATACAACGGGTTTTGTAGAAATCAAACAATTTATGTATTTGTGTGACTAACTCCAATCCCATTCTTTCTTCTTTCACGATTTTCTGTATTTTGAGTAAAAAGGGACTGGTTTACATAAACATACTCTAAGCTTAACTAGCTAATGAGACTGTTTTCAATTGCCCAGTTTTCGAGGATGCGAGCATCGGACAACCGTCATTAATTATTCAGTGCAACCCTGACTCAATATACGTTGCATCAGACACAAAAAAAACTTTCGAAGGAAATGTTTATGTGAAGAACCATTTTCATAACGACGAATGTGTTTCGCCTGGGAACGGTCGCTCAAGTTTTGCTGAAATTGAAATCTCGTTTGATTCGTGCGGAACCAATCGCCGTAGATCGGTAGGGCACAGAAGTAATAATGGATTTTTGTTTCTTTTCCGAACTACAAACTACAAAACCACAAACTATGATGATTTTTGACAAGTTTCAAATTCGGTTGCAACAAAACAAAATAACTGACCAATCTTCAGCTGGAACCGCGTGGAATATTTGTTGAAAACACCGTTGTTTTTTCGTTTCATAAAAAATTTCAAACAAAAGTGGATAGAATATTCAAAGCGCGCTGCTTTTATATGGAAGCAGAAAAGACGGTGCAAACTGAGCTCGACGTAAGGTATGCACGAATCTTTTATTTTAATGGCGTGAAGGCATAACATTACAATACTGGAGTTAATCACTTTTTACATTTCAAACGTTGCGACACATTTTCTTACAAAGCATGCTGACGACAAACGCAGTCTCCGATCAATTCCCAATGCCGACTTGTACGTATTCGTTGCATCGAGACGGTGTCGACGGTCCTACTGTTCGCTTGGCGTTAGTCGGCGAACCGATTTTTCACGTCTGGCAGTGTGATAAATGTAAGATTCAATAATTCATTCGCTAACACCTGCAATCGAACGCAAATATAAGATTTTAGTTGATAAATGAAAAAAAAATAACGCCGTTTTTTCACGATCGTTATCATTCTATAGCAAACATTAAGGGGTAGTTTTTATTTGGCAAAAAAGGAGAAAAAAGCAGCCGCACTGATAACATCATTCTAGCCGTATTCAACAGACATCACTTATTTTGTAGCACTATTTTTTTCAGCCAGGTCCGATCAGCTTTTCCGAATGCGGGTATACAATTGTTACGTCGACGATTTGCAAGGCACTCGGATTCCACTACTAGACCAAAAAGGGTTCATTTCATTTTGTTTTTAAATGAAAACAGGAAATAGTCTGAACCAAACCGTTTTATTTTTGTTTGTAGATGTTCAATTGATCGACATCTGCTTTCAAACCTGAATTACGTCAGCGGACGCATGAAAGCACACGTTGAGGCACATGCCTTCAAATTTCCTGACCGCAGCAATCAGTTTTTTCAATGTCAGATTGAACTATGTGTTGACTTAGAAGACGGTTGTCAAACTACGGTTGGTTTGTTTCTTTTTGCTTTAGGACTTCAGTTAGAGACAAAGTAATTTTATTAACTACTCACGTCGGTGTGTACAGCCAGAAAATGTAGTATCAAGTACAATCAAACTGAGAATTTTTAGCCTCCTCAATGCGATGACAGCCGATTACGACGACATGTCGAAGTCTACGACAACAAAACAACGAAGGCGTCAACATTCGTTAAACTACGTCAACAAAAGCCACAACACCAACCAAAAGGTGCCATTATTGATGTGGGCACCAATGAACTGTCAGTGTTGGACTCCGCCGAAATTGGCTTATCCAGCCATGAATCAAGTCTCGACTCACTACTATATGGAAATCAACGAACGGATTTAACAATAAAAAGCAGCAACCACGGACAGAAGTTACTGAAATATCAATGTTTATCAATCAGACAACTGAACCAGCTCAGTTTTTCATTTGTGATTTCGTGTTGTTTACTAATCTTGATCAATATCACGTGTATTTCGTTGTGCTTGCTTACTATCCCATGGTAACATGTGACTGCCGTTTGTTTTTCATCATTAAGTAATGTATTATGTTTTTTGTTTGCTCCGTTTTTACCAACGCAGTTGAATCTTCGCAAGACAGAAATTACTGTGTTTATATTTAGATAGAACAAAACTTAGGTTACTTACAGCTCTTGCATCGTTGTTGTTATAATGTACCACTAATACGGGACCCTAATATTTTTTGTATATAATATAATACCACTAAAATTTTTGTTGATGTTTTGCCGTTGATATTTTGTCTTCATAATTTAGCAGCACTTTGAATGTTATGTCAATTGAACACAAAAATGCAATTTTGAACCTAATTCGTTGAAATCCATAGCATACGCATGTAAACAACTTTTTGTTTCTTAAAACACAAGAACAACATAATTGCCATCATCTCATAAATTAAACGTATCGAATGCAACAAAAACCGGAGAAGTTTTTTTTATCGACCAGTCAGTTTTGGTTGCGTTATGCGTTATCTCGTCTGCTAGATCTGAGTCTGCGTGCTGCAACTGCAACAATAATCGTCAGTTACGCTTTGCGGAAAGAAAACAAAAAAAACCTGCTGAAAATGAAATGCTTCCCTGTGACGTACCACGCCAACAAAGTGTATATACAGTATGCGCACATCAATGCTTGCATGTGCTCATTTCGATAGCAATCTGAAGCACAAATTGAATTAGACACATTATTTTTTATGTTTCCTGTCCTTTCACACTTCAGTGTGTGTCAGATGTGTATCATCTCACACGTAGTCAAACTGAATTTGTTTTCAGTGATAATTTTCTTCAGTATCAAAAGTATAAATTGCTTCATTGTAGTCAAAAACACTTGCTGATAATCATCTAAATGGACCGAATGCTTACGAAGTTACGTAGTGTTTCCAGCTTTCACACTGTAACGCCAGTAATAAATCAATCGAACTTTCACCAGCTCCAAAATAGTTCACCAGCAAAAAACCTATGGATATGCTTCGAGTTTTCTCGGTAAGATCAATGATATCCATCTGTTTCTATCACAGTATTTTGCCGCTAGGCACAGAATTGAGAATTTCTGTTTGCCCGTAAAAACAACAATATTCAACCATTGAAGTTACACGAATTTGATTGCATTGTTGCTGCTTCAGATACTAACAAGTCTACTATGTGCTGCTCTCAGTGTGCCAATCGACAATGGTCTCGTGCTAAAAGCGCCGACCAGTCCAGCAAGAACAGGTATCTTTCATTGTGGATGAACTAAAAAAGAAATTTCAGACGTTTGATTCATTGTGTAATTTATCTTAATTGTATTCTCATCCTTTTTCCTGCTTCCCTGATAAGTGGTCCAGCGCATGTCAAGCAAAAAACCCTCGTAACCTGGGTTTGCGTGCAGGGACGGTGGTCGGTGATCATGAATCTCCGGCGCCTGTCTTCAGTTTCAAATAAATACGTGGCTTCAGTCAGAAACAAAAACCTCAAATCATCAGATAGATTTTACATGGCATGATCCCAAAGCAAAACTGGCTAATTCAAAAGCAAAAAGTTATAAAATACATATGAAGAAAAATTTAAAAATTCATAAAAAGTTTTGGCTTAAGAAACAATTAAAATTTTAAAAAGTTATCACGCACGCAGTTAAAACATTGTACAACAGAAAAAACGGTTCAGTCACTAGAATCCCACAGCTTTTCAGCACGCGCATGTCGACTTTCAGGGTCGCGCGGGATTAGGGTTATGGGTTTTGAATTTTTTGTTTTTATTTGGATTTTCAAATTAAAACAATTTAAAAAAATTTCTTTACAAATTATTTTTCTGTACTTGACGTTGTTTATGAAACACCTCGTATAAAATGCGGTAGGAAAAGTTTTTTAACGTTGTTGATGAAACACCCTGCACAATACTACAGAGTGATCCAAAAAAACTACACGATAAAAATTGGCTCTAGCTCGCCAACGGGTGAATGGTTTCGGCTGAAATTTTAACCAAACGTCACGTATAGATAGCTTTTTATTTTTTGTGTTAAAATTTTACGGCAATCCGTCATTTTTAGCTTGGGAAATCAACAACTTTATCAAAAATCAGAAAACCCACAATTTTCAATTTATGATTCCGGGTGCACATCGTCATCGTCATCGTCATCCAGGTTTTCACTCGGGAATTCGGTCAGTTCATCTTCCATTTCACGGTTGTTCCCATCAGTGTGTCTGTCTTGAAGGAGACGCTTGAACTGCTCAACATGAGCGCCTCGATTCTCGATCACAGTGGTCATGCGGTGCCGAAAACTCCACAGCAGTTTTGCTGCAGCGATTGATTGCTGTTGATCGTTTCGACACGGGAGCGGATCATTCTTTCAATTCGCACAAATAACTGTTGATGTGCTTTTCGTTTGTTCGTATGCAACAACACAGAACACCTGCTGCTTAGTTGTCCAATCCATTTTTACAAAATGCAGCAAAACAAGAAAAAATTGGTGGCTTGGCTGCTGCAACAAAAAAACCAGTGATTTCTGAGAAATCCGTACCAGCAAAAACATCAAAAAACGATTCCTGCATTGTTCTTTTTGAAAAAAAACAAAAATTCATAGCAGAAAGCTGAAACATCTCGTTGAGCGCTGAGTGGTGGACGTGCGCTAGGCGCGCAGCGTACTGTATTTAACGCAAAAAGTCAATTTTTTTTACGTTTTCACTATTTCATTTCGCATTCATTACAGGGTTGACCTATTCGTCTGAAATTTAAAAACACACGAAATAAAAAGCTTTTTGTGATGCTTGGTTAAAATTTCAGTATAAACGATCTACCCGTTGGCGAGCTAGAACCGATTCTTTTTGTGTAGTTTTTTTGGATTACCCTGTATATAAGCTGACAATTTACTCTTGCAAGAAAACTAAACACTCTTGTGACCACTTTCTTTTCTTTATTGAACTAAATACAGCGAAAAATAGCTGGGGTGGCCGGTGGGGCAACGGTCTGATCAACGAACTCAACACATTTAGAACAACGCTTCATAAACTCGAAGATGTGACGAGCTGTGTTTGTTTATGTGCAACTGCTCACAAACAGCGGGCGTTCTGTTGTTGTAAACCAACAACCAAAACAACAACAACCGATAATCGATAAATAACAGAACTCAAATTCAAATTCAAACAGAAAAGCCAACGTATGGTCATGTTCAAAGCACAAAGATCTATCGTTGAATTTTATTTTTTTGAGTTTGGAATGTTTTCAAGGTTGAGTTTCTAAACGTCTTTTTCATCTTTATCAACAAAAAATTGAGTCGCTTTACAAAAACGAGATCGAATTCAACGCCTTTTTGCTACAAAACTGCAAATTTAGCTAGATTGGGCGGGAAGATTGAAGAACATGACTAGACAATAGAACTTTATGCCCGAACACGTCACGTCGTACCAAAGCAGTGACCAACCGGCCGGATGCAGCGAGTCCGGGCAGGTCGCTCGGTCGGCCAGCCGTGCCCGTTCGAGTTGCTTTGCTTTGCTTCGGCTGCGTCCAGCCTCGTCGCTACTCGTGTGTTTTGCACTCGCTCACGGCCCAACCGACACTAAAAACGCACACAACACACATTAAAGCCACAAACAACGAAAACTGCATTTAGGTTTCTGGAAAAAAACATCAAAGAATCATGAAGCCACATTGCGTTTTCACAAACTGTTTTGACAAAATTGCTGCTCTTCGCTTAATTTTTTCCAAACGTTTTGTATTTTCTTGTTTTGCTCAGCATCAAGTGCTACTGGTTGAGCTCGACTGCTAAACAAAGCACGTTACATGCGCAAACATTCGCGTCAATTACTGCACTTTTAGTGTTGACAACGGTTAGAGAGTAGTCTTACTTACGGACAGTAGCTGATTCAAAAAACCTCTCTCAGAGACACAGATTTGAAAATTTTGCACACTTCTATTCCACTGGAACAATTCGTCATAGTTCTTCCTGGGGCTCCTGGCCATCATTTAGCTGTTTTTATTGCTTTTCAGCTGTTTCAGCTATCTATCTAATTTCAAAATTTTAACCCCCTCCCGCAAAGTCACACATGCGATGCCCCCCGCCAATTTTGCAGTTATCTGGAAATTTTGCTCCGGTTTTCAAAATCGCATTGCCCCTCACCCCAATCCAGCCCCAACCCAAAAGCTCTGAACAACTATGCTTTTCGTGGATGCCTGCCAAAATGATGCGACTGCGACAACGTAAATGGCTCTATGGCTGGCTATCCAACAATTCAGAAGTTGAAAGAGCGGAAGAGCCGGATTTTTGGAGGAACAAACCTGATTAACCAAACAATAAGATTCAACTTTTTGAACAACATTTCTGCTTGGTTACCTGTGGTTGTAATAGTCCGGCAATGATCACTCTTGATCTTGCTTGATCTAGATTATAGACAGTACCGAAGACGAGGGGGGGGGGGTGGGGGGGGTACACCCCCCAGAGCACCCGAGACCTCCGCGTGGGGGGGGGGGGGGGGGGGGGGGTCACGCGACACCCACCCCCCAAAACCTGACACTGGACCATCCACCCCCCCCCCCCTCGAAATTTGCTAGACACCCCTCCCACCCCCCTAGATGGACCTAAGTAACAGTGACACCCCCCAAAAAATTTCTCGGACCACCCAAAAAGCAGGAATTTTTGCTCAAAAATCATGATTTTTTGTCTTTAAAGTCTACAATATAAGCTAAATATATGATAACTTGACATTCTTCATTGTAATTTCAAAGATTTTGCAGCAAAATTTAGCGTTTTTCCTTCAAAATTTAAGCGAAAAAATCTCATGGGTGGGGTGGGGGGTGTGCACCCCCCCCAGAAAATTTTCTACAATAGTGCACCCCCCCATGGCCCACGCCTGGGGGGGTGTCACTGTACCATGACTGACACCCCCCCACTGAAAAATTTTCGGCACCCCCCCACGTGACGACACCCCCCCATAGTTGTTCCAGAGCCGAGGGGTTGGGGGGGGGGCCGATATAGATAGCTGGAGCAAATTTTCTAGATAGATAGATAGCTGGAAAATTTTGGGGGGGCCGCGGGGGGGGCCATGTGACTTTGGGGGGGGGCGGTCAAAATTTTGAAATTTGATAGATAGATGCTAAAACGCTAAAAAGCTATAAAAACAGCAAAATAATGCTAAAAATACGCTAAAAATCAAGTATAAACGCGTATTTTACTTAAAATCAGCGAAATTTTCAAGAATTACGAGCAAAAATGGTCAATTTTGGTCAAAAATTGACTCATTTTATGTCTTCGAAGACAAAAATTTTCAGATAGATAGCTGGCTGAGAATTTTTTTTAGATAGATAATAGCTGAGCCGAAAAAACCTGTTTGATAGAGATAGATTCGAAAATTTTTTGGGGGGGGGGGGGCGCCCCCCCCAGGCCCCCCCCTAGAACAATTATGCCCCCCCCCCTCGAAAATTTGCTTTCGCCTTCGGTACTGATTATAGACCCAGATCGTAGAGGCCGGACTGGGTTGAAGCTGTCCGTGTCGTCGTCATGAAGACGCTCTAATGATCCGGCCAATTGCCAATGGCGTTACCAGCATTTTTCTTCTTACCGAATCCGAGTTGATTGATTTGACACCCACTGCAAATGTCGTCGTAAGCACAAATTTTAAAATAAACGCACAATTTTGCACAAACAATTCGGTGTTCATCAGTAGCGAAAGTGCGGGGGGGTGGGGGGGTCCCCCCCCCCCCCTCAGCCGAAAATCCTGCCCGTGCACGGGCAGATACCCGTGTACCCCCCCTCCCCCCCTTTACCTCGACACGGGTACTAGACTCCCCCCACCCCCCTCCGCGAGAAAACACGGGATCGCACCTAGGGGTAGGGAAAAAAAAATCCGATTTTTTTTTTTAAATTAAAAAAAAATAATTTTTTTTAAAAAAATTTTTTTTTACAAGTTAGGTTTGTTCGAAGCGTCTCGTCGAGCTGAGTTCATCTAGACTATTTTCAGAACGATCCGGAAAACTATAAGAGCGAAAATCGTGTTTTATTGAAATTATGTCCTTTTTTTTAACGAAAAAAAAATAAAAAAATTTTTTTTTTTTCAAAGCCCCTAACCCTAATCGCACCCCCCCTCACGGTGGTCAATCTCATCTCAATTTTTTCCAAAAATACCGTAATTTTTGCATTTTTCTTGACGTTTGTGTCTGTCCCTGCATAGATTTTGTTGTTTCTGACCAAACAAGCAGCTTGTTTGCACAAAATATTCTGTATTTTACAAGAATTTCTGTGTTTTTCTAAGGCAAAAATTTGGTATTACCCGTGCGATCCCGTGCACCCCCCCCCTCACGAAATTTTTCTGCCAGTGCACCCCCCCTCAGGAAAATTTGCTGCCCGTGCACCCCCCCCCCTCACCGAGAAGGCACCTGACCCCCCCCCTCTAAAAATAGGCAAACACCCCCCCCCCTCACCCGAGGTCCCGCTTTCGCTACTGGTGTTCATGAACACTACCGAACAGTACCGTGCAGTACCGTGGGCGGGGGGGGTGGGGGGGGGTACACCCCCCCAGAGCACCAGCGGCCGTCGGGTGGGGGGGGTGGGGGGCCGGACCGTGCCACCCCCCCCCCTAAAACCGGGCACCCCCCCCATCGGACCCCCCCCCCCCCCCCCCCTCGAAAATTTGGCCGCTCCCCCTCCCCACACCCCCCATGAAATTTTGTCTGGCGGAGACCCCCCCCCCCAAAATTTTCTGCACACACTAATATTTTTTTCGAAAATCATGATTTTTTGTCTATACAGTCCATAATATAAGCTGAATATATGATAACTTGACCATCTTCATTGTAATTTCAACGATTTTGCAGCTAAATTTAGCGTTTTTCCTTTAAAATTTAAGCGAAAAAATTTCATGGGGGGGGTGGGGGGGGTGGACCCCCACAGAAAATTTTGAAAAAGTGCACCCCCAAGGGGGGTGCATTTTTTCAAAATTTTTTGTGGGGGGGGGGTCCACCCCCCCAGCCCCCCATGATAATTTTTCGCTTAAATTTTGAAGGAAAAACGCCAAATTTTGCTGCAAAATCGTTGAAATTACAATGACGATGGTCAAGTTATCATATATTCATCTTCTATTTTGGACTTTATGTACAAAAAATCATTTTTTTCGAAAACAATTTTAGGGTGTACGGAAAATTTTTTTGGGGGGGGGTCTCCGCCAGACAAAATTTCATGGGGGGTGGGGGGGGTGTCGGCCAAATTTTCGCGGGGGGGGGGTCCGTGGGGGTGCCCGGTTTTAGGGGTGGCACGGTCTTCACCCCCCCCCCCCACCCGACGGTCTCTGGTGCTCTGGGGGGTATTATTTACCCCCCCCCCCCCCCCCCCACCCCCCCCCTCGCCCACGGTACTGAGTGGGCCCAAAAAAATTTTCGAGGGGGGTATGGGTACCGTGGGGGGGGGGGGGGGGGGGTGCCCGCCGAGTGCCGACCAAAAAGAGGGGGGGGGGGGGCTCCAACCTCCAAACTATGGTAACGTGGCATAGTTGTTCCAGAGCCGAGGGGTTGGGGGGGGGGGCTCTATTGATAGCTGGAGCAAATTTTCCAGATAGATAGATAGCTGGAAAATTTTGGGGGGGGGGGGCGCGGGGGGGCATGTGACTTTGGGGGGGGGGGGCGGTCAAAATTTTGAAATAAGATAGATAGATAGCTAAAACGCTAAAAAACTATAAAAACAGCAAAATAATGCTTAAAATATGCTAAAAATCAAGTATAAACGAGTATTTTACCTAAAAAAGCAAAATTTTGACGAATTTCGAGCAAAAATGGTCAATTTTGGTCAAAAATTGACTCATTTTATATCTTCGAAGACAAATTTTTTTAGATAGATAGCTGGCTGAGAATTTTTTTTTGATAGATAATAGCTGAGCCGAAAAAACCTGTCTGATAGAGATAGATTCGAAAATTTTTGGGGGGGCCGCCCCCCCCCTAGAACCACTATGTAACGTGGGACCCACCATGCAGTAGCGAAAGCGGGACCTTGGGTGAGGGGGGGGGCAGTAGCGAAAGCGGGACGTGAGGGGGGGGGTGTTTGCCTAATTTTAGAGGGGGGGGTGCACTGGCAGAAAAATTTTGTGAGGGGGGTGCACGGGATCGCACGGGTAATACCAAATTTTTGCCTTGGAAAAACACAGAAATTCTTGTAAAGTACAGAATATTTCGTGCAAAGAAGCTGCTTGTTTGGTCAGAAACAACAAAATTCATGCAGGGACAAACACAAACGTCAAGAAAAATGCAAAAATTACGGTATTTTTAGAAAAAACTGAGATGAGATTGACCACCGTGCGTGAGGGGAGGGGTGGGCAGTACCGAAGACGAGGGGGGGCAGTAGCGAAAGCGGGGCCTCGGGTGAGGGGGGGTGTTTGCCTAATTTTAGAGGGGGGGGGGTCAGGTGCCTTCTCGGTGAGGGGGGGGGTGCACGGGCAGCAAATTTTCCTGAGGGGGGGTGCACTGGCAGAAAAATTTCGTGAGGGGGGGGGGGTGCACGGGATCGCACGGGTAATACCAAATTTTTGCCTTAGAAAAACACAGAAATTCTTGTAAAATACAGAATATTTTGTGCAAACAAGCTGCTTGTTTGGTCAGAAACAACAAAATATATGCAGGGACAGACACAAACGTCAAGAAAAATGCAAAAATTACGGTATTTTTGGAAAAAATTGAGATGAGATTGACCACCGTGAGGGGGTGCGATCCCGTGTTTTCTCGCGGAGGGGGGTGAGGGGAATCTAGTACCCGTGTCGAGGTAAAGGGGGGAGGGGGGTACACGGGTATCTGCCCGTGCACGGGCAGGATTTTCGGCTGAGGGGGGGGGGGGGTGGACCCCCCCCCCCCCCGCACTTTCTGGGGGGGGGGGGGGGGGGGGGGTACACCCCCAGAGCACCCGAGACCTCCGCGTGGGGGGGGGGGGGGGTGGGCGGGGGGTCACGCGACACCCACCCCCCAAAACCTGACACTGGACCATCCACACCCCCCCCTCGAAATTTGCTAGACACCCCACCCACCCCCCCCCCTACATAGACCTAAGTAACAGTGACACCCCCCAAAAATTTTCTCGGACCACACAAAAATCATGAATTTTTGCTCAAAAATCATGATTTTTTGTCTTTAAAGTCCATAATGTAAGCTAAATATATGATAACTTGACATTCTTCATTGTAATTTTAAAGATTTTGCAGCAAAATTTAGCGTTTTTCCTTCAAAATTTAAGCGAAAAAATCTCATGGGTGGGGTGGGGGGTGTGCACCCCCCCAGAAATTTTTCTACAATAGTGCACCCCCCATGGTCCACGCCTGGGGGGGTGTCACTGTACCATGACTGACACCACCCCCCCCCCCACGTGATGACATTCCCCCTCGAAAATTTGCTTTCGCCTTCGGTACTGGGGGGGGGGTAGCAGTACCGAAGACGAGGGGGGTGGGGGTACACCCCCCCAGAGCACCCGAGACCTCCGCGTGGGGGGGTCACGCGACACCCACCCCCAAAACCTGACACTGGACCATCCACACCCCCCCCCCCCTCGAAATTTGCTAGACACCCCCCACCCCCCCTTAGATGGACCTAAGTAACAGTGACACCCCCCAAAAATTTTCTCGGACCACCCAAAAATCATGATTTTTTGTCTTTAAAGTCTATAATATAAGCTAAATATATGATAACTTGACACTCTTCATTGTAATTTCAAAGATTTTGCAGCAAAATTTAGCGTTTTTCCTTCAAAATTTAAGCGAAAAAATCTCATGGGTGGGGTGGGGGGTGTGCACCCCCCCCCCCCCAGAAAATTTTCTACAATAGTGCACCCCCCCATGGCCCACGCCTGGGGGGGTGTCACTGTACCATGACTGACACCCCCCACTGAAAAATTTTCGGCACCCCCGCACGTGACGACACCCCCCCCCCTCGAAAATTTGCTTTCGCCTTCGGTACTGGGGGGTAGGGTTGTTAAACAAAAATCAAAGTTTTTTTTTAAGTGATTAAAAAACCAAAAATGCCGATTTTCCAATTTCCAAAACCAAATTTTCCTCTAATATGCTCTGAAAACCTCAATTTTGGCGCAATTTTTCGAAAGTTCAACAAAAATTTTCTTTGATATTACCTCGTAAAACCTTTAGCAGTCGGTTTTGGACCGTTTTACCGACTGATTTCAGGCTTCAACAACATCTGCGATGAAGTTTTTGAGCGTCCCAAAGGTTAGCTTACCATTTCCGATGCAGATAAGGTGACGATTCGCCTCGCAATCTAAATTTGAGCGTCCGACCTGCTCCGTTTGCAAGCGTTACGTTGTCTGGTTGCCGTTTTGTGTCCTGCCGTCGCGACACATCATCAGAATTGATCGAATTTCAAGCCGGTATGTGTATTTTCACTTGGGCTGGAGACAATTAGTGACGTTTTGGGGGTCAAAACACTAGAAGAGGCATGGTAACGGTTTGGAAAAGGGGTAATTGAGGTCACCAAAACAAAATCTCCAAATTTCCGCCACACGGGAGTCATTCTGGAGGCGCTTGCATATCATATGTGGTTCTTTGAACTCCCTGATTGATTTAGCACAACTTTGATTTTTGAAAATTTAAAAAAAAAATTAAACAAAAATGACGATTTTTGTTTTTTTAACAACCCTAGGGGGGCCAAGAAATTTTCGAATCTATCTTTATCAGAAAAGATTTTTCGGCTCAGCTATTATTTATTGTTTTGTTTTTGTTTGTTTGTTTTATTTTTTTTATTCTATCTAAAAAAAATTCGTAGCCGGCTCAGCTATTATCTATGTATCTGAAAAAATTTCCCAGCCAGCTATCTATCTGAAAATGTTTGTCTTCGGAAACAAAAATCTTCGAAAATTTTGCAATAAAAAATGCGAGTGGGGTAGGGGTGGCACCCCCGAAAAACCGATTAGCATCCGGTGCACGCCCCTGGCAGGCGACCAAGGGTCCCATTTACCCCCTACTCCCCAAAAAAATTGGCACCCCTACCTAAAAATGTCTGTCATCTTCGATACTGCGCGGGGGGTCCCGGGTGCTAGGGGGTACACTCTCCACCCCCCTCATCTTTGGTACTGCTGCTGACGGTTTTACAAGGTAATGTCAAAGAAAATTGTTGCTGAACTTTCCAAAAATTGAGTCAAAAATGAAGTTTTCAGAGCATATTAAAAAATTGGATTTCGGCATTTTTGTTTTTTTATTTAGTTTTTTATTTTGATTTTTGTTTAACAATCCTATCTACGTATATCTAACCCCCAGCTGTGGAACAACTATGGGGGTGCCAAAAAATTTTCAGGGGGTGAGGTGTCAATCAAGATACACATTGACCCCTCCCAGGCGTGTGCCATCGTGCCATTGTTGTTGTTGTTGTTGTTGTTGGGATTTTTAGGCAATGTTTTCAGCCAGGGCTGACCAGATAAGCGTACAGAACGCCATTGAGTAAGGCGCCCATCGAGTCTTTTGTCATTTAGTGCCTATACACCCATCGGCGGGGCTCGATCCCCCGAGCGCACAGACTGTAGTCTAACGCACTACCACCGGGCCACGAGGGGGGTGCAGCTGTGCACTGCGGTTAAAAAAAATTCTGAGGATGGATGCTCGATTTTTCTTGTCTCTATGACGTATGCGTTCTTTCGTTATTTTCTAGCCAATCTTGATTAAATGCGTTTTGTGTTTTGAGCCAGCTCACATGCTCCTCCTCGTTTTGTGCCTTGCATTTCGTGTTTTGTTTATTACCAGTGTGTACAGATCTCAATTAGTTTGTGTTTGTCTGTGTACTTTTGTAGTCATTAGTGTATCCGGTATTTTAATAAAATTTAAATTTTTTAAATTTAAAAATCAAACACAGAAAAACGATGCACGTCGGAACTGGTGGCAGATTTTGTTCTCGTCATCGATGGCTCTACGAGTATTGGTGCGGATAATTTTCGACGACTCGCCAACTGGTTAGCTGACACGGCTGCATTCCTCGGCGCAGGTACTCGGTATGGCGTCGTTGAATTCTCGGGACACCCGGTGAAGCTGTGGGGATTGGACGCGTACGATGACATTGACACCGTCGTTGGTCAGTTGCTCTGACTCAGCTGCAACTGCAAATTAACGCAATCTGCTGATTTGCTGCTTTTGATTTAAGCTGATTGATTGGTTGGTTCAGTCAATCAGTTCGATACAGCCAATAAGCATGCCAGATTCAAATGCACGTGTTTCATAGTTTATAGTTTAACAGTAATTGAGAAATGTTTCAAATTTTGCTTGCCCAGTTGCCCCATTTTAAATTCCACCGTCCAGATATCGAGGATTCCGTGTTTCAGAAAAACTAGTCCTACTGAGTGCATGTTCCAGAACATAGCCCCGAACTTGTTCTAAATAGTCAGTGCGACATAAAGAAGAGGTTTTGAAATGACTTTTTAAAGTCTGCTATGGATGCTATTTTCAAGCAAATATGCAAAAAGTGTACTTTTTGTATATTTCCAAAATCCCCATAGTAAAAAAGTATATGACTACAACAAAATATGTAGGTACATATAATTAAAACTACTTTTATTGATCATTTGATTACTTTTTTACCATTTTTATAATTAAAACGTACTTACCTTTGATTATAAAAATAGCAATCCATAGATGCTTATTTACAGAGTGAGCCAAAAAAAAGGTTCCAATTCTAAAATGCTCTCACTGGTTTGTGGTAAGGTGTTTCGAGCTGAAAATTGGAACACTATTAGAAAACAATTTGGAGGTTTTTCTGACCAAATTTTTGTTATGGTATGTTGCCCCTATCACTCACTACAGTAGAATATCTGGAAAACATGAAAAATCGACAAATGTTGTGAAATGCAAAGGGTTGATTTAGCTGTAACAAAGGGACCTCGAGTTTTAAAATTTGGAACATTTGTTAGAACACTTTGGGAGTTTTTTTGTGATCAAAAATTTTTTGGCTTACACGTAAGTTCATTTTTACAGTGTGATTTTCAAAAAATAGCAATTTTTGACAAAAAACACTGTTCATCCATAATCTCACTGTTTATCATTGCTCATAAACGATCTTCCGAACTGATGTATCGTAACGCGGTGTCAAATTGAATCTTTTACGAAATTGCCGAACCACTGTGGAAAAGTTATTCGCATGTTCCCACCAATTGGCAGACCAGACTCGCTGCTCTGCCGTCCACTTAACCATGATGCAACAAAGACTGAAAATGGAAGTGCATCTCTCACTGCAGAAAAACAACCAGTCTGCTATGGTAAAAATATCAGAGTGGCAAATTTTGTGTATTGAAAAGAAAAATAACAATTTGGATTTGAAAACATAAATTCGCATCTGTTCTAAGCAGAACCGCTTACGCACACTCAGACTTGAAGTGAAACATTGGAGTGATCAAAAACTGTTCAAATGCAACTCAGCATTCGGCATTTCTAAGCTGCTTTAAACTCATATTGCTTTTTTCATCTTTTTTTGTGTTGTAAACATTCGGGCTGTCCCCAGCGTTCATTCTTTTGACCTTTGTTACAGTTAAATCAACCCTCTACATTTTACATTTGTCGATTTTTCATATTTTCCGGATATTTTGCTGTAGTGAGTGCTAGGGGCAACATACCATGACAAAAATTTGGTCAGAAAACCTCCAAATGTTTTCTAATAGTGTTCCAATTTTCAGCTCGAAACAATTCAGCACAAGCCAGTGAGAGCATTTTAGAATTGGAACCTTTTTTTGGCTCACCCTGTACTTGATTAATATAGTGGTTAATTGATGTTGCTTTCAGATGCATTCCGCAAAATGAGATACATCACGGGCACCACAAAAGCAAAGGCCGCACTGAAATTTGTCTTAAACAGAGGAATTTTAACGAAAGGCAATCGTCCAGAAGCACGTGACATTCTGGTGTTCATCACTGATGGACGCTCCTCAGATGACCCTCATCAAGAAGCCGAAATGATCCGCAACATGGTTGCTTTGCTTATACAGTTTGATTTGAACTTGTGTTCACAATCTGCGATGACGTTTAGAAGTGTGTAACCAACCACTGAATCACCGAATACATTCAATTGTTTCACAGGGTTGGTCAATTGTGGCATTGGGAATCACTGAGTCTGCCGACCTGGATCAGTTAGTGGACGTCGCCGGATCTAAGGAGAACGTTCTGATCATCCCCGATTTCAGTGCTCTCGATGATTCCGTCCGAGACACGCTGCTGACCGCACAGGAACATTGTGAAATCATCACTAGTACGTGCATACGAGTGAATTTTGTTTGAATTTGATCATTGTTTGTATGGAATTGGACGACACACACATTGTCCATGTTTTGACAACGACATGTGCCTTTAAGAATTTGATCTGCGCATGTTGCAGTTGAAGAAGCAAAAGGCGATCCAACCATCGAATTGGAGTGTCGTCCCGATTCAATGTACGTTGCAGCTGAAACAATAAATCCATTCGAAGGTCACGTGTTCGCGAAACAACACTTCAAGGTACCTGCCAACCTTTATTTACGAGTTTGCTTAATTGAAACGCATTGAAAAATAGCCACAAAATGCATATATGATTGAAAATGCGCGTGTTGCAGGACAATGCTTGTGTTTCAACAGGAGATGGGCGCCAGAAAAAGGCTGAATTGTTGCTTGATCTGGAAAATTGCGGATCAACCAGAAGGAGATCGGTAAATATCGATACAAACTATTGTGTTGTTTTTTCTGTTTTTATTCTTGTTCATATTATATCATTTTGTTTCGACTACCCCACACTGCAATGAAATTCAGGTGAATCCAGCAGGCGTTTTTGTCGAAAACACGGTCGTATTCACGTTTCACAAAAAGTTCCTTACAAAAGTCGATCGTTCGTTTCACGTAAAATGTTTTTACATGGAGGTTGACAAGACAATCACGTCAGAGATTTTGGTCAGGTTTGTGTGTGCTTCATGTGTGCGTTTCATGTTTTTTTTGTTATTTTGTCACGATTTCTAGTCAAAAACTTACCCAACTCCACTAAAACCGAGTTTTTTTAGCAAGTTAACGACACAGCTAGAATCTGAGCAGTTTCCAATGCCCACATGCGAATACACTTTGCATCGCAATAGCCCCGATGGTCCTGAGGTGCGATTTGCGTTGGTCGGCGAGTCGATATTCCACAAATGGGAGTGCGATGATTGTACGTCAACAATTTTGTTTCTTGTCCGAACAATGTGGTGTCTTAGAGTTTTGCCCCAAAAACCAATTTTCAATGAAGTATAGGTCAAAAAATTCTCAATTGAAGAAGTTCACTGTGCCTGACAATGGCATTTTCTCACCTAGCGGCAACCTTTCTCTGCAGCTCAATCTGGTGATCTGTTCCGAATGAAGGTCGTGAATTGTTTCGTGGAGGATCTGCAAGGCGAACGAGTGGAACTGCTGGACAGCGATGGGTGAGTTGCGATGACTAAAAGATTGAGGTTCAGTTCAGTGTGTTGTCGGTTAGCCAGCAAGGGGCGTTGTTTTCAGTTGCTCACTCGACCGTCACCTGCTGTCCAACTTGAACTACGTCGACGGTCGTATGCGTGCCTTTGTCGAGTCGCACGTGTTCCGATTCCCCGATCGTGCAAACGAACACTTCCAATGCGAGGTCGAGCTGTGCGTCAACCTGGAAGGCGGCTGTGTCGATTTTGTACGTTACAAACTCAGAGTCAAAGCGTTGAAAGGCGCCTCTACGACTTTAAAAATTTGCCAATGCGGAAAAACGATGATTTTTTCAAGCCACCAACATGCGACGAGTCTGTGCGCCGCAAACGTGCAGCACACCATTCGCTCGTCTACCGTAACACGACAGCAAGACTGCCAGAAGATCGCAGTTCACTTCAAGACTTCTCCAACCTGACACCGAACACACGGCGAACGCTCGAGTTGGACGCTGAGCCGATTGAAATTTTTGATGCGTCTGACTTTGGCCAGGTCGACTTAGGATCGCTGGTGCCAGAGTTGAGGCAAAACGAGCGAGGCGTTGCCGTTGACGCTGTGCTTGGCGAGCAGAAGCACGTGCTGTGCATGCACAGGGCGCCGTTGGCTGTGCTCGCCACGACAATGGGCGTGTCCGTTGGCATCACCATACTTGTCGTTACTCATCAAGTGTTGAAGAAACTCAGATAACCAAAAGATGTTGGTGTTTGCGGGGTTTTTGCTTTAGTTTTTGTCGCTCTGGTGATGACGGTTATGGCGGTTATGCACCTCAAAACTGAAGTTGAAATAAAGTGTTCACTTATTTATTAGTTTGCCAGTTTTGAAGGCAGCCTTTTTGATTGATCGTGTTTTTTTGCACGTCAGATCCTGTTTGCATAATTCTGCTCAATGTTTTTTTTTGAGTTAATAAAATAATTTTGTTTTTTCTTTTTTTCTAAATCCCGTTCACGCTTTTACTTTTAACAGTTACGAGTTCACGAAAATGATCCTGCATTCTGGAGGGTTGCCAAATAAAAAAAAAACATCGTAAACATTGTACCGCACCCCTAAGCACGAGACTGCGTCTCGTGACTCCGGGACCCCTCCCGTAGGTAAATCCCCTTCACGACTCATCCCCATGTGTAGCCCCTTTCAAAATGTTTTTGAATCATTTGAGTTTTCAATCACAAATTTTTGTTCAAAAATACCGAAATTTTCTTCAAAAACCATGATTTGTTGCTTCCCAAGTGCGCATAATATGCGCTGGGTTATTTAGTCTTACAAACACCTCAGGATCCCTCGTCTAAAATTGTCTGTCATCTTCGGCACTGGTCGTGTCGTGTAGATGTGAGCCTTTTTTGTGCGTGTAATCGTGAAAGGGTTGAGTGACAGCAAGATGTAGTGATTAGCTGGGGAAACCACCTGAGCACAACAAGTGTGTGTGCTTGCGGTATGCCGAATAAATAACGCAGTACTAGTCTTCTCAATCAAGGCGAGACCAGTTGCAGACTAGGAGTTGTGGTTTTTAGGAATGTTAAGATATTCGCCAATCGAGTGTGCAATTCACAAAGAATGAACAGAATAAAACGAAACCCATTAAATTTTAAGAAACGCGTCAAGTTTGACACACAATTGGGTTTCGGAACGTCTTTTTTTCATTCAAATTTCGCGCGCTCCTTGCATCCTGATAAAAGCTGCCATCTTTAATCGGCCATACCTTACGCTGAAAAAAATAATAATTGCACTATTGAATTTTTATATCGGTGTCAATCTTTTGTAAATAACCCCCCCCCCAATAATCCCCCCTCCCCCACCAATAAACCCCCACCCCTAAAAATTGCTGACGTATTAATCCCCCATGGGGGTTTATTGGAGGTAATACGGTAACTGTTGCATTTTTTGATACAGTTTCTGTTCATCTGTTTCGTCAAAAATAAGAAAAATACGTAAGGAAAAAATTTTTGAGAAGAATTGTTGCTCTGAAAATGAATTCTGATAATGCGTTGGACAATCGCGATTTTTGTGAACGGTTTGTTGTCGGCAACTTTGCCCAGAATAGCGCGGAACATCTTATTTCTTATTGCAAACTGACTTTTTTCTCCAGTGTAAATCTGGTGCTCTCGGCTATTATTCTGTGCCCCAAAGTCGTTTAAAATATTTGTTTAAAATAAAAAATATTGAAGAAAAAACAAAAAATGACCAAAAAAAACAATAACCACTCGATACACGCAAAACGAAAAAAAGTTGCCTCCACAGGATTCCCTGGAATTTTTCTCATGACTATAAATTTTGCCTCATAAATTTTTAGCACAAAAATGTTGTTATAATCAATAACCTTTGCATTTTATTCAAAATCGGTCACAGCTACCACGAAAGCGTTACGTGTGCAGAATGCACAGTCGCAAGTCATCACTTTTTCCTGAGCAGGAATACGTTATCTGCCGTTGAAAATCTCCAGGCGTCAAAGTCGCATGTTTGCACGCAGAATTATGACTGCCACACTACGCAACGTTCACACATGCACTTCAACTCACTAATTACTTTGCTTCAGCTGTGCTCACCAACATTTCACCGCGTGCTTCATTTCGGTTGTAACCGCGGCCAATTATAATCATGAAGCTTATCTCGGAATATGATCACGTGCAGAAAAAACGGAAGATTCAAGTGAAAAATTGCGTGACGGTAATTTAGAAATGATTGGAATTGACATTTGCGAACGTTGAATGCTGCTTGCGCTTTTTGCGCAACAATAAATGAATGAAATGTCACTTGGGATTTTAACATTCCGCTGCACAACATTTTATTTTTGAATTTTTTTGCGTTTTTCCCTCTTTTGATTTTGTCGTTTGGTATTTCGAAATCAGCATGTCAATTAAACAATCAATCTTATTTGTTCTGGCCATGGTGAGTGCTCCCAGATGTTTCACAATTCAGTGTCTTTTTTATTTTTTGTTATACGATTCATGCGTTTGTTTGTAGCTGACGGTCGCGGCTGCGGTGCCGATCGACAATGAGCTCCTGTTGAAACCAATCTTTAAGCCGGCAAGAACTCGTACGTCTCACTTTTTCACCTAAAGCCTGTTCACAAATCTGACGCCTTGGGTGCAATTGGAAAGACACCCATTGCGTGGGCGGTGTGCAATGATCAATCAGTCAAAATGTCTTTGTGTTGCCTGACTTTGCTCCCATTTCCCAGAACGTCTGTGTGGCACTGACTTGACGGCCGACATGATCTTTGTCATTGACGGTTCATCGAGCATAAACGCCACAAATTTTCGCAAACTCGCCAATTGGCTGGCGGACACCGTGCAAAAGCTGCCGAAAAGCACTCGCTACGGGGTGGTGGAATTCTCTGGGCACCCCGTGAAACTCTGGGGCCTCGACGCCTACAACGACACTGAAACTGTTGCTGGTTTGCTGGGTGGCTTTGTAAGCGACAATTTCTGTGCACCTTCGGCAACGGTGTAATTTGCCGCGGATATTTCTGTCTGAGAGGCAATTCAAAGTCGCGTTGTTGTTTTGACTTGTTTTCTTCAAGAACTTCCCAATTGTTATAGTTTACATGATACACGGCACTAAAAAATGCAGAGAGCGTAAAATTGTAAAAAGAGTGTAAACTGAAAATTGCCAAAAAGCGGACCTTGCAGAGCGGGTGCGTGTGACTCGCTGTTAAATACCAATGGCACCGTGGCACGTCTCACGCCTCTTCTTGTTCTCAGTGGTCGGACAAATACGCAATTGCAGAGGCGTTTCGCAAAATGCGTTACATCACGGGCACAACAAAAATTGGTGAAGCGCTGAAGTTTGTCATCGAGAAGGGTCTGTTGACTGAGGGCAACCGCAAGCACGTGCCAGACCTGCTGATTGTCTTCACTGACGGTCGTTCGTCGGATGAGGTCGGCGAAAGCGCACGCAGGATACGCAAAATGGTACACCGCGCTTATGTGTGCGTCAAGGATTGCAGGTGCAGTCACTGGCAACGTCTACCGAACATTTCGCTGAACAATTTGCGGCTGTGTGTCCAGCTTGCTCGTTTGGAACATTAATTCCTGACACTTAAGATAGGCTTTTTGAGTCGACCGACCCGGCCTCCACACCTCTAGGCACAATTTCAAAAAAGTTCTCAAATTCAGTCAAATTTAAAACCAATCAAACCGCCTTGATGCCCTGAGTTCGAAAATCATATTTTTATCCTAATCCAAGGCTTTTTTATGCTTTAAAACTAGAAAAAACCTAGTTTTCGACTCCCTTGTAGTAAAACTGCTCTAGCTCGCTTCTGCTTGAAGCTATTAACAAAAATCAAACACCAATCGATTTCCCTTGTATTCGCGCACATTTTTTGCTGTTATACTACAGCTTGAAAACGTTTTTTCATGCTCTGTATTTGTAAAAAACTGCAGAGGTTGGTGGTTTTTCACGTTTTTGGGTACTTTAAAAACGTTTGTGGGGTATAGTTTCTAGGTAATTCTGAAAGATCTGCAAAAAATGTATATCCATGTAAAATTTCAGCTTCATAAAGCGTCGCCGGGACTCACACAATACAAAACAAAATGGCTTGTCGCATGCGTTTTTGGTCAATATGCCGCATGCAGGGTGTTTCCTCCCACCCCCCAATTTTTTTAGGGCCACCTCAGGTGCTGCAACCGTGACTAAAGATGGGTTTTCGGATACGCTGAGTTCAAAAATCTTATTTAGATTTTTGCCCGACGTTTCTACTGTGCCCTAAACGCGTATGCAATGGGGATCAGGAGGGAAATTTCCTTAAAAATTAAATTTAAATAAAAAGCGCGTCACAAGGCACCTGAAATCCTGTTACAAAAACAAATCGAGGGCGCTGAGTCCGAATATAATGTTTATTTTGCTATACGGATTACTCCGCACCCTAAAAACGGCCTCTATGAGGACGGAAAGGGAAAAAATTTAAAAAAATCGGAAACTAGTCAAAAAATATATGAAAACTGTGTCGTAAATACAAATCGAGGTTGCTGAGTCCGAATATGATGTTTATTTTGCTATACGGATTACTCCGCACCCTAAAAGCAATTTCTATGGGGACAGAAGGGGAAAAAATTAAAAAAATCGGAAACTAGAGTAAAAAAATTGAAACTGTGCCGTAAATACAAACCGAAGTCGCTGAGTTCCAATATAATGTTTATTTTGCCATACGAATTATTTCGCGCCCTAAAAACGGCCTCTATTGGGACGAAAAGGGAAAAATTTTGAAAAGTCGAAATTAGTTAAAAAATCTGAAAACTATGCCACAAACACAAACCGAGATCGCTGAGTTCGAATATGATGTTTTTATTTTGCCTTACGGTTTACTACGCACCCTAAAAACAGCTTCTATAGGGACGTAAAAGGATAAATCTGAAGAAAATCGGAAACTAGTCGAAAGAATCCGTATAGCAAAATATACATCATATTTTGACTCAGCGACATCGATTTCTATATATGGCACAGTTTTCAGATTTTTTTGGCTAGTTTCCGGATTTTTTTATTTTTCTCTCTTTTCATCCCTGTAAAAACTATTTTTAGGGTGCGGAGCAATCCGCATGGCAAAATGAACAGCATATTCGGATTGAGCGACCTTGATTTCTATTTATGGCACAGTTTTTAGATTTTTTGACTGGTTTCCGATTTTTTCCAGATTTCTCCTTTTTCGTCCCTATAGAGACCGTTTTTAGGGTGCGGGGTAATCCTTATAGCCAAATAAGCATTATATTCGGACTGAGCGACCTTGATTTTCATTTATGGCACAGTTTTCAGATTTTTTGGCTAGTTTCCGATTTTCTTCGGATTTCTCCCTTTTTGTCCATATAAAAATTGTTTTTAGAGTGTGTAGTAACCCGTATAGCAAAATAAACATCATATTCGGACTCAGCAACCTCGATTTGTATTTACGACACAGTTTTCATTTATTTTTTGATTAGTTTCCGATTTTTTAGATTTTTTCCCCTTCTGTCCCTATAGAAGCTGCTTTTAGGGTGCGGAGTAATCCGTATAGCAAAATAAACATCATATTCGGACTCAGCGACCACGATTTGTATTTGTAACCGGATTTCAGGTGCCTTGTGACTCGCTTTTTATTTAAATTTATTTTTTAAGGAAATTTCCCTCCTGATCCCCATGGCATACGCGTGGCACAGTAGAAACGTCGGGCAAAAATCTAAATAAGATTTTTGAACTCAGCGTACCCGAAAACCCATCTTTAGTCACGGTTGCAGCACCTGAGGTGGCCCTAAAAAAATTGGCGGGTGGGAGGAAACACCCTGCATGCGGCATATTGACCAAAAACGCATGCGACAAGCCATTTTGTTTTGTATCGTGTGAGTCCCGGCGACGCTTTATGAAGCTGAAATTTTACATGGATATACATTTTTCGCAGATCTTTCAGAATTACCTAGAAACTATACCCCACAAACGTTTCTAAAGTACCCAAAAACGTAAAAAACCACCAACCTCTGCAGTTTTTTATAAATACAAAGCATGAAAAAACGTTTTCAACCTGTAGTATAACAGCGAAAAATGTGCGCAAATACAAGGGAAATCGATTGGTGTTTGATTTTTGTTAATAGCTTCAAGCAGAAGCGAGCTAGAGCAGTTTTACTACAAGGGAGTCGAAAACTACCGTATTACCTCTATTAACCCCCCCCCCCAAAATTAAACCCCCCCCAAAAAAAATAAACCCCCACCCCCTCGACAACTTTCCAAATAATCCCCCCCCAAAAAAATAAACCCCATGGGGGTTTATTAGAAACCTGTTTGAAACACATACCTAGCGAATTCAGTGGCTGAATGCAGTGACATTGGTGAAATTGTGCTACCAAAGGCCCCAAAGGGATGAGTTGGCGGTAATTTCATTACAAAAGGCTGTTACCAAAGGAAATCTCTGTGAAAAGTAGAAGTTTCTGCGACTTCCTTCCTGCCATGGAAGGTATTTTTGCCATTTTGCCCACCCCTAAAAATGGTTTCCAAATAAACCCCCCCCAAAAATAATCCCCCCCCCAAAAATAAACCCCCACCCCCAGAAGTCGCTGAAGAAATAAACCCCCATGGGGGTTTAATAGAGGTAATACGGTAGGTTTTTTCTAGTTTTGAAGCATAAAAAGCCTTGGATTAGGATAAAAATATGATTTTCGAACTCAGGGCATCAAGGCGGTTCGATTGGTCTTAAATTTGACTGAATTTGAGAACTTTTTTGAAATTGTGCCTAAGGAGGGTCGGTATTGTGAAAAAGCCTATCTTAAACGTGCCGAACAGAACAAATCGTGGGAGATACAAACGGCGGCTTTTGTTCAGCAGACGTTCTCAGTGGTGGTGCAACAAAGTGCTTGTTCAATGTCATGTCCACAACGCAGGGTGTCAACGTGTTTGCAATTGGCATCACGGATCACATTGACATGCAGCAGCTGCAGATCATCACCGGTGACCCAAAAAAGGTCATCACAATTCCGCAGTTCAAAGATCTCACTGAAGACACGCGTCAGAGAATCTTTGCACGCTTGCAAACATGCGCTCTTGTTGAAGGTTGGTCGCCATGGTACAACACGCAAAAACGTGTCAAACGCTAACAAAGTGTCCGCTGTCCTGTTCGCCTGGCTGTCCCGCGCGCTGCTCATGTCCAATGTCGTGGTGTCTTGGAAATCAAAGTACATATTTTAGCAGCAGTTTTGGACCACATTTATTTTCAAGACACAGGCACCGCGTGGGATGCCCAGGTCGACATCACACCGGACATCTGTTCGGACACCTTTTTTAACGTGAATATGCATGCAGATGTATGGGGAGAGATGTACTGCTCAATGTGCTTTGAACATTCTCAGTTGAGAAAGCATCAACGGGTGAGCCGACAATTGACATTGAGTGCAACCCGGACTCGATCGCGGTCGGGGCAGACACGAGAAACCCATTTGAGGGTCATGTCTACGTGAAGCAGCATTTTAACGTACGTTTTCTTTCTAGATACGATAAAGACCAGGATCCGATTTAAATCAATACTGGAAATCTCTTGAATTTAAAAAGTAGACTGTCACAAACAAAAAAGACGAAAACGTGGAATTTTGGAATGAAATTTAGTTACAAACAGACTTAGGGGAGTGGTATGTGCAGGATGAAGACTGCCGGAACACAGGTGACGGTGCAACAGGCAGGGCTGAACTCAGGATCCCAATTAGAAAATGCGGCGTTAGTCGACGTAGAACGGTGAGTCTGCTCGTTTTCGTTTCTTTCACACCTCAAATGATCCGATCGATCGTTTGCAGTTTGAGCCAGCTGGTTTGCTAATTGAGAGCACCGTGGTGTTCACGTTTCACAAGCGCTTTCTCACCAAAGTCGACCGTGTCTATCGTGTGAATTGTTTCTTTATGGAGGTCGACAAGACAATCACGGCAGACCTGCTTCAGGCTCGGTAAGATAAATGCTTGGATTCCTTCATCAGTAAAGTTTGGCTCATGATGGTCTGAACATGAGGTTCATTTCATAATTCCTTAGATTCTTGTAGCATCTTTGGTTCCTGGCTGAAACATAAAAACGCACGGATTGTGCCTGTTAAAGAGCCATTCATGTATGGAATCTAAAAAAAAACAGCGATCGATTTGAAAATAGCTCTCTTTAAAAACTGTGAACACCGATCAGTGCACTGACTACGTCGCTCGTCACCGAGCAATTCCCGATGCCCACTTGTTCGTATTCGTTACATCGAGGCAGCCCAGATGGGCCAACCGTCAGATTTGCCGTAGTCGGAGAGGCAATTTATCACAAATGGCAGTGCGACGACTGTGAGCGCTAAATTCGATATTTTCATTTGTTATTTCCTCTCCAACGAGGTCACATTGCACCGATTTCTTTGTTCCCAGCTGATTCCGATCAACTGTTCAAGATGCGCGTCTACGACTGTTTTGTGACGGACGGCCAAGGAGAGAAAGTGCAGCTGTTGGATCAAAATGGGTTCTGATGACACATTAACAAGCTTTTTTTGGATTTGCCAGACTTCAAGCAGTTCCAATGAGTTTCCCATTTTTGGCAGTTGCTCACTCGACCGTCACCTGTTGCCCAGCGTGAACTACGTTGACGGACGTCTGCTCGCCTTTGTCGAGTCGCACGCATTCAAATTCCGCGATCGCGTCAACGAGCACTTTCAGTGCCAAATTGAACTGTGCGTCGACTTGGAGGGTGGATGTGCAGCCAGCGAGTTTGTGAGTGCATGACGTGACGTTTGAGCAGTTTGACTTGTAGCATTGGGGCTGAACCAGTGACATTACAATTACAATTAACGTTCAGGGTGGCGCAGAAGTAAAGGTCATGACTTCTGCGCCACCCTGTACACTCGACAGTTTTTAGCCGCCAACGTGCTCGACAGCAGGCAGTCGCAACAAACGGCACATCAATGGTTACACTAAAACGAACAGCACATTTGGACAATCTTCGGTACCATTTTTGGTAAATTTTGAAACATCGAACAAACGCATTTAAGCTGCACATTTTTTACATAGCTCACCATTGGTGGACGTGCGTGGACTGATGTGGAAACTGGGTCACTAGAATTGATCGATGGCTCTGACATCGGTTGGGAAACGTTTGCGTTTGAGGCCGTTTACAATGAACAAAACAGTTCTCGATCTCTGGACGCTGCGAATGGAGTGTGCATTTCGACACAAAACTCCGTTTACATCTTGCTGTCACTAATGACAATGCTGATCACCAGTGTTGCACTGGTCTTAGTTTGGTTGGTTTGCACCTTGCTTTCGCCGAAGGATACAACATGCAGGACTTGACGATTGCTGTGACACACTGTATGTGTAAATTGTTGGTGTCTCTTTGCTGAATTATCGTAACACGGTCACGTGCTTTTTTCTGTTCATATTTTTCAACTTACTTATTTCTGTGATGTTTTTCTTTTCAAATCCAACTTGCACACGTTTTGGTTCTTCATTCAGTTCGGTAGGCTAGAACATGACTTCGAGCAAACAGACAAATCAAAATCGAAAAAAGTTCAAGACAAGCATTTACGAAAACGATTTTCGACGTCAAAAGTTTGTGCTGTTGGCGCAGTGACCACATTTCGCACAATCAGCTTGCTCTTCGGGGTTGTCAAATTCCCACAGAATAATGACGTAAGTGGCAATGACCGACGTCACCTGCAATGCGACAAATAATTTTGCACAAATAAAAACTGACGAAAATGTGCAAAAAAAACTGACGAACAGTAAAGAGAAACGAGCGAGTGATGTTTGCGAATCCGCCCATGCTCACTCCGACGGTCACCGTCGCCAGCCGTTGACTGAAAGCGTTCGCAACCGAAAGAATCTGAATGAAACGTCAAAATAACAAAAAGAGTCACAAGCATGAGAAGTCATTCATATCAGGCACCTTTGAGTTTGACGGGATCCAAACGTCAACAGCTTCATGCAGGATTTCTTGCGCTTTGTGTGCCTGCAGCAATATTACCTGAACATGTGCTCACATTCAACGCTAAACGTTCATGAACGTGCTGGCGAACCTGTTCGTGCACAATCGCCGGCAGCATGGTCAGTGTCAGCATTTGCACAGTGTTCACGCCGCTGAACATCAACGCCAAAGTCTGAAAAGTGCTTTGTTTCACCAATTTCATCAAGTTTATCTATTGACTATTGGACAACAAGAATTTGAAACTAGCTTGTTCAAACCAGACGAGTTCCTTTGACAAGACGGCATAGAGTGACACGATCAATATGGGAACGTTGATCATCAGCAGCACAAACAGCATGTACTGCAGCATGTCGTTCAAATGAAACACAATTTCGCTGCAAATAGTTGAAGTAGGTAGTGAACACTATTGCAGCTGTTGACTGTTGTTCCATAGTCGCACAAACCTGAACTCAATGTGCCTCCGGAAATGGTGCTCCAGCAGAGCAGCATCGGCCAGTTTCGCAGCCCTGTGGTCTTGCTTCAAGTGTTTATTGCACAGTTTGAACTCCACAGCGGCGCATTCACAGAGACGAGTGTAGAAGACCATGCTGCACAGCCACAGCAGCCATCCCCACGCACACAGCACTATTGTCAACACATCCAGTTGGGGCAGCCAGAACAGGTGCACACCGCTCAACGCATGACCGTCTGGCGCCCACAGACGGATGCCACTGAGGAATGCAACGGTGACAAGCACTATGACAAAGATCAGCACAGTCCAGCATCGGTTCAGGAGCACTGTGAAACTGCGCCGGTAGACAAGCGTCCCTTCGCCACCACTGACACTGTGGATGCACAGCAGAAAGCGACGCACTTTGCCTGTGAGAGGCAGCTTGTACAGCTCAGCTAGTCATAACGAAAACAGCTACTAGCGACAAAAAACGTTTTAGTGGTCACTTTAGTCATAAGCAAAAAAAAACTGAACGAGATACTGACCGATCAAGATGTTCAATGTCAAAAAAGGTAAACCAAAAAAACAAAGAATGTAAAATTAGGGCTTGGTCAATATTTTGTTGTTTCAGTGGCAGCCCTGCTTTTTCAGTCATACTGTCAAACACGATCATAAGAGGGCGGTGCGCTCAATGCGGATGGTTCCATAATGAACGTGGCAGAGCCGAGAGCGATGTGTTGAACTGACCGGACCAGAACCAGTAGACGACGAACGCACAGATGAGCACACTTTGCACGACGAACATGGTGAGCACCAGTAGCGACATGTTCCTGGCGGTCAGACGGAGGCGACTGTTGGTCAGCTCCATGAGCAGCAGCATGCGCACGGCCACGAACGAGCCACACAGCACCAGCAGCAGCGTCACCACAACGCGCGCCCACTGCACGTACAGCTTCCAGCCTGCAGTACTCGCGCTCATATTCAACAGTTCCAGTTCTGGTTTTGCATGACAGTAGTCTTTTCGTTGTTTTTACGAAACCAAGTCGGCATGCCTTTTTTGTGGACGTTTCTGTCGCGAACGTAACAGCCGAGATACTTGAGTGCCCGCAACGGCGGCTTGATGACCGCGTAGGCACGTGTGCGCTTGAAGTACACCGGCTGACTGTGTTTGCCAACCGCATCATTGCACTCGCCGTCGTTCTCGTCCGCGACGCACTTGTCAGCGTCGGTGTTGTGGCCAGCGGCGAATCGCGGCGGATCACTCTCTATGCTATCAACTTTGGGCATGTTCACAGCTGCCAATCAACTATGCTAGCCTCACACACAGTACAACCAGTTTTTCTGGCTGTCGATTGTTTAAAAACACTTTAGCAACAAGCACAGCGACAGCGAGGACAAGCTGTTTCGCCACCACTGAGCTTCACGTCCAAAATCGATACTGCCATTTTGAAACAGCCTGCCTTGCGGCTTTATGCGCAGACCAACTGTGTGTCACATTGTACTTTGTTCAAAAAGTGGATTTTGCCGAAATAGTTTTTGTTCGACTGTTTTCATTCAGGGTGTGTTTTGAACTGGTAACGTTTGAAGGTAGCAACCTCTTCCATGATACAGAATGTGACAACATGAAGGTTCACAAAAAAGATTTTCAAACTGAACTGAAATCTAGCTATTCTGAACAGAAATAAATACAAGAAACGTTTGTCCTTAAAAAACATATCTAGACAAATGTGATATAAAGTACAAGTGTGAAACACTAATCTCGAATATTTTGAACAATCAACATGAGTACAATGTTAAATTGAAAAAATGAAACAAAAGCAAAGAAACCAGGCCACTGTTTCAATGACAGTGCACAGGTAAAAAAGTCCACAGTGTTTGCTGTTTGGCATAATTCGGAACTCCAGGGATGGGAAAACACGAATGGAGTTGGAAAAGTGAATCACAATTTTAGATCTGCAACGTTTTAAAAAACATCATGGGTAGCAAAGGGAAACACATTGCAAACATTATCATTCCAGCATCTAACGTGGTTGATAAAAGGAACATTGAACTGAAAAGTATTATGAGTAATGTGACCCTGGGAAACAGTATTTCTTGCGACTTTAAATCAATCGAATTCGTGGAAGTCATTTGTTGAATTAGCATTTGTGTGCGAAACTGCATCAGAAAAAACAAAGATTTCATCAAGTGCCGTGATAAATGTGTGTTATAAAAACGTAGGTAAATAACAGTGTTGTAAAACTGGATAACACAGACAACGAGCGACCCTCAAGCAAGCGAAGTAACAAGAGATACAAACTGGACAAATACAAACACCAGAACAAAATACAAAAGTACATGACAAATAACACACGAAAAGCACACATGGATGCAACTGACAACTCGCAAAAATGGCTTAGTAAAATTACTACGCGTTGCACACAGCCGAACACACGAGTGCGCAACATTAAAGTCCTGCAAGGAGCATTCAAATCGTCTGTGACACACTAATTCGTTGTATGATGGTGTGTGTTACCGCAATCAGCATACTGAATGTCACCAACCAGCTGGTTGCATAAAAAACTATGTGTTCGGCAGTACGATAATAAGAAACTCGAATTGGTGTTGTTTTCAGGATTGTTCAGTTCTGACGAGTCGACGTACACCGCGAGCCTGTGGGCCTTTCGGCTTGGCAAACATCGGCTGTACGATATGCTCCGTGGGATGCAGCAGGTCGACCAGGAACGACTCCGTGATTTCGTCCGCTGCGTCGATCTCAACCTCAAAAATGCACCACAGAAATCAATGTTCTTGTCGCCCATTAAACAGACGTGTCGGACAGAAACGACGTCGAAAAAAGTTGATAAAAGAAGATTGATTTAGATTTTGAACGGGAATAGCAGTTGTTTATTGTTGATCTGAAACAAGAAACAACAATTGCCGACATCAACAAAGCTGATAAAAAATTGATTTTGATATTTTGAACGATTATTGCTGTTGAATTCTACAGCGGGTTGGAGAATCTCAAAATGAAAGTCCACAAATGTATTGTTTAAAACCGGACGTTCAGATTCGATTGATCCGTTCACGTAAATTCACGTGTTCGGTCAACGGTGATTTTGGATGACAAACGAGCATTTTGAAGGAAGTGACGTCATTTCAGTCGGACACGTTCGAATGATTACACAATACCATCGTCACATATTGCAAGAAAAAATTCAGAATGCCGCTTTTAAAGTATATCCACAGACTTTTCTGTCGGCGGGCATGCCAAGAAAGCGTGTCACAGTATCGATGAACGGATTCTTGCAGCTGCTGAACAGCATTTTTTCTTTTATCGTGCAACCCTTTGCTGGCATTGAGTAGATGAACACTGCAACAAGAAATCTTCACTAGAAACTGGCACATTGTCGAACGCCAAGTCAGACATGAAAACACAAAAAAACACAGTTACTTTTGCGGCGGAGTTTCTTAATGTCATTTTTTTAAAAAAAATACAAAAAGGCGGTTCGCATTTACAGTCGACATTCTGCGCTACCATCTCTCACTGACCAACACTGTCGTACTGTTCGCCTTGGAAAGTGTGCTTGAACCGCAGGTAGTGGTAGCGAGGCTGCTGCCGGGGTATCAGACTGCTCAACTGCGACACGTCGATCGAAGCGGCATGTTCCAGCTTGATCGCCTCGTTCAGGGTGTCTACTGACTGCAGCAAACAAGGCAAGCAAAGTGCTCTTTGATGGCTAACGACATTGATAGACAGACAAGCAAGCAATTGATAGACAATTACACAGTGATCTGATATGTATTTCACAAACCAGTTTCACACACACAGCCAATTTTTCACTTTTGCGACATATAATTGTGCGATATCATCTACCAAATAGTTTTGAAGAACCGAAAGTTCGAAAAAGTTTAAGGTAAAAAACCGGTTTTTAATTTCGCAAAAAAACTAAAAAAGGTTTTATTTCCTATGCCAACCCTATATTTACCAGGAGTCTGAGTCTCAGGACCAAAATAATAGACTGTAAATTGGTGCGACGCAGTTTTCTCCAGTGGAGACAATGAGCAACGATGAGCTTTCTGCATTGCAACTTGTAACGACGACATACCAGTTGCACATAGTTCAGCTGTGCGTGGCCATCGCGTACGTGACAGAGTGCCTCCTGTGCGTTCTGGTCAATTGGAAACGCCAGTCCCCTGAGCGTCTGCGTTGCGAGACTCTTCGCGACGGCGGCTCTGTTCTGAGCGGCTCGCTCCTCGTGTCGCACGGCCAGCAACTCGTTTTCGACGTCCGTCAGTGGGCCGGGCGACGCTTTCGCATTCGTGTGCTGCTTGTACGCGTCCAACGTGCTCTCTTTCTGCAATACATCGGTTTCATGTTGAGCATCTCGTTCACTGTTGTCGTTCAATCAACAAGCCTGGAAACACCGTTCGATTTCACAACAGTGCATTCAATCGTTTGAATGTGGCCTTGGCTGCACCAAGCCGAGTTCACAGGCAGCCAATCAGCTGATTGCCTACGATTGGCAGTTCGACTACCAATGGCGCTCGCACGCGCACCTTGTGCGTCGCATGCAGTTCGTCCACAATGTGCACCTGTCCGAACTCCGCCTTCAACGTCGCCCGGGTGCCCGCGAGCAGCATTTTCTGTCGCGTTGACGCGCAGTCGGGCGCATACGTCACCAGGACCCACTGGTTCGGCGAGCTGCCACTCGCAGAGTCCAGTCTGCAACGCGAAATCAAGGTTTCTTGCTGTAAACAATCGGTTCCTGCACCTGGCTCAGAGGCACTGAACGTGCTGGAGTGGCACCATTGGTCTGCTGGGTGCACCCCAGAACGGTGCATTGCATTCGGTGACAGTGCTGCTGCCAACCTGAACAGCACATAGCTCGGCTGGCTGTCATCGAGGCACCGTGGCAGCGTGCGTGCCCAGTCGTGCTGCCAGTCACCGCCGAGCTGCTCAACGATCTCGCCCGTCAACTGCTCGTTGCGAACGACAATCTTGATTGCTCTGATCTCCAGGCTGCTCTTCGCACGACCGAACATTTGCAGCAAATCATGGTTGGCTGAACAAGAAAAAACAAACAAACACTGGAGATCGGTGGTTGCCAAAAGCAGCAAAAAGCACAAAACAGTGGCGGCTCGCTTCTGTCATGAATCAATGTCATCACTGACCTCGGATGCCCGTTTGGCAAGCCATTGTTTTGAAGCTATTTTTATTTTCTCAATCAAGTTTTTTGACGCAATACGAAATGACAGAAGTGCTGGCACAGCAACCTGAGCAGCGAACAGGCACTACGCAAACAAACGTCACCAACGGCTTTCACCTGCTTGTGTTGATCTGAAAAAAGGTAAAACCGTCAATCTTTCACCCATGGCGAACAAGCGAACTAGACTCCTTTTGAACTTTTGCTGCAAAAAACTACTCCGAAAATCAAGGCGTTTCCCCTTCCCGCTCCAGCGATTTTTCATAAAAATTACACACACCATGAAGTGATCAAAACTCTTTTGCACAGCTGTGCACAATTTTGGTTGAAAATTTATCCGCCCAGAACACACAGTTCGTGACAGAGACATAAAGTGAGTTGCAAAGTTACAAAGTGCGAAAAAATGCTGTCACGTCTGTTGCAAGACAAAATTGAGTTTCAACGAAGCAGAAACAGAACATAAGTTAGAGATAATTGCGTGAGAGAGTCAGAGACAGCGACAAAGGCTGCGTGAAACATCACCACAGCAAAAACGATGACAGACCCGACCGACACACACACACACAACGTTCAGTATGAACATGTGCTCAGTGTGTGGCACACTTGCAACAACTCCAATCAATCGATGGTGTTCTCTCTGGTGTCAACGTAAATTTTGCAAGTGCCTTCTTTTGAACCTCGATTGTTTTTGCAAGTTCAAAGTTTCCCGTCAAAAATTTACACTTGTATTTTATAACAACTGATCGCCCGACATTCAGGCATATTCAGATCAACATAAACAGGAGCAGAGAAATTGAATGCTGGCACTGAACGGAAGCAGACAAGCGAGATGCTGAGTCTCGCAAATGTGCACAGACACAGACGCAGCGTTTGTGTGTCGCTGTTGGTGCAAGCGAAACAATAATAAACAGACAGAGATCTGCAGCTGCACAGATTGGTGGCAATGCGTCACACTCACCACACAACAGAAACACACTGCTGATATGACTAATGCGCGAAAGTGTGCAATTCAATGAGCTCACCAGGCACTGCCTCGTGTGCACATGAGCAACCTGTGCTCTGTGCATACATTGTACACATGTGTAATACACAATTTCGTGGCAATCGTGCCATGGCCACCCCGATTTCAGTCAGTGCCAGTTTGCATGCCTCACACCGCTCGTGACAACATCGATAATCTCATTGAAACGATCATGTAAAATGACATTTTGCAGGAACACGGAAAACGGAATTCAGCACCACGTTGGTCAAACGAAACGATTCACGAAGAAACTGAAGCATAAAAACTGACACTATTGCCAAGGCCTGTGACCATTCACACGAATTGCGCCACGGACACGACTGGACGGACGGCTAGCGTCTCAACAAACGACGCTCTCACAGACACGCAGACTTGTCCGACCGTCCACTGGTTTGCTTCAGAACAAGCAACCAAAAAAGTATTCATCCGGTGGTATTTTTCAGTGGATTTCCAACCTTCACTCTCATGGGGCTAAGTGTTTACTCAACAGCCTCATTCCGTGGGTTTGCCAAACGCATAAGCATTTGCCATCTTTGGCTCCGTCTCACCATTATGCTGCGGTGTTTACACAAAATAAAAATTGAGATCCGCGTCAGTTCAAAAATTACCAACTTTTATTTTTCTGAAAAACTTCACAAACCCAAAAAACAACAAAATATCTCATCAAGAATGCTTCTCATCAAGTCTTTTTTTGTTCCCGAGAAAATGTTTCGAATTTGAAAAAGAATTAAACAATACACAACAAGTACAAACAAAAAGGCACCAGGACTCGAGAATAAGCAAAATACTGATGACAAAAAAATTGGAAAAGACTGCACCGTGGAACGTGATTTGATTGATCGATTGAATGTGAGTGAGTGATATGTGGCTACGAAATCTGAAGTGACGTCACTGAAATCAAAAAATTGCTTGTTTATTGCGTTTTGCGTAGAAATTGGTCAACTATGGACGTAGATTTCGAGGACAACTTGAAGTAACTTTAGTAAAAAACAAAAGAAAGAAAACTACAGAAACAAAACGTAGCACACCGCTGTATGGCAGGCAAACGGCAGAAATGTAATAAAATTCAACTGTACACTTTTCTTATTTGCAGCATTGTTTTGAACACTGAAAAAAACAAATAAACAAACAAAACAAGACTTCAACGGACTTTGAACGGTGCACGGTAAGCAGCACATAAAGATAGGAGAACAAGTGGTGGTGAGAAGAAACATTGAATTACTGGCCACTTTTTGTCATTCAATATATTTAAACGACGGACTGCACTGTCAGTCACCACAAACTGACGGCTAAACCGCTAAAGCGACTACATGTTACTATCAAAACAATCTGTAATATTTTCACTTTCATCGTTGTAAACAGCATTGTAACCACTTGGAAACCGCTCAACAAAAACGAAACTGTAGTCGGTACCCGAGTTTCATTGCTGGCAGATAAAACATGAAATCTTCAACAAACAGATAAAAAATGCACAAACTGAAAAAAAACGCGTTCTGCAAACATGATTCAATGTTACTGAGATGTTTAGTGTAAGGTAAACACAAATTGTCCGTGTATCAAAGCAGTTTTTGATTGATGTCTGCGTACAATCGTTAAGCGACCTTATTTTCTGCAAATCCCTTCTGACAGAAAAGTTTCTGTAACAAGTTCAAACATCATTCCCACCCAACTTTCCACACGAGCGTACAAATCAAAAATTGCTTTGAGGTTTTGCGCAATTTGACAATCCAAAATAACAACAGCAATAACACAAGCAAAGGGGTAATTTCGTGCGAAAAAAAGATTTATTGGCAAAATACGAAACGAAAAAAAGCTGTGAGGCGATACACTCAAACGAACGACGTGAATCCGGGAACATTCTGGCGGCCAGCAGGCGTGCACAGCACTTCGTTGTTGGGGGCGAGGCCGCCTCGAATGGAGGACACGTCCGAGTGCTCAGAGGGGGGCCTCGGCTGTGCCGCAGGCTGATGCTGGTGGTAGGAGGACGGTGTGAGCCTGCCCGAGTCACTCGGCACCGCAATGTTGCCGTAGGCTGCGTGCTGCTTTGCACGGCGCCATGTCTCGCGGTAGGTGGCGTCCTCGTTGTCGTAGTGCTGCACGATCGACGCTGCCTCACGACCGTCGTCGTCACGCGAATCGTCACTCGGCTGTAATCAACGTGTACTGACTAGTTTGCACGCTCTGCGACTCAGTGCGTTTGATGATGTCGAGAGGAAGTCAGTCTCATGTTTGATGCAGTGACAAACTGACCCTAGTGACTCAGGGACACGGGTCACTTCACCAATTTTGAATTCCTGCGTCAAGCATGAAACCAAAATAAAAGATGATACTATACTTCGGAGCAAATGGATAAAACAAACCAGGTTGCAATGAACCAGCGAAGCAGACCGATTGAATGTGACAATCATAAAACGTTACAACGTTATAAGCGAGTGCAGTGTCTCTGGAGCATAACATCAGCAGTCTCCGAATACAATCTCCTAACCGCGCAGTTCACCTCTTCGCCAGTGGTCGACGTATCGTGGTCGTTTCGTTGCACGTACATCGCAGCAGCAGTGCTGCTCGTTGGGGCACCATAGAAATCGGTGCGACTCAGTTGGTGCTCTGCGAGCGAGCGCTGACTGAGCACAGGCAGCAGGTCAGTGCTGTGCTGGTGCGTCTGAGCACCTGGTGACGCGTGCGCCCTCACCAGACTGCCGTATGTTGGTGGTACACCACTTAGTCCGGCTGCATCCGTGCCGTCGTCGTTGGTGCCGTACAATTTGCCTGGGTCCGGACGTGGCGGCTGACAGCTGCATCGAAAAGCAATCCACTCTTAACTGTTGTCTCATATTCTCTTGAACAAAACACGCTGAACGGTTGATAAATCAGCCAATAAACGGGACACAGCACTTGTTCATCATATAAAGTGTACACATTTGTCAACATCACAACCAACCGCGCATTCTGTTTCAGTGCTCTGACTCGCTGCGAGTGGCGCAGTTCGTACGTCACAATTCCACCATCGGCCAACTGCAGCGAGTCGATGCTGTTTCGTTTTTGATCTGAAAGCATGCTGCCTTCTTTTACGCATTCTTCACGGATTGTTAGAAAATGGCCGCAAGCGAACGTACATTTGTATTTGCTGGTGCGTCCGGTGTAGCACAACAGGGCGATGACGACAAAGAAGAACAACAACGCAAACAACACCAGCGCAATCAGAAAGCGCCAGTCGTAATAGAATGGGATCGCCGTTGTTTCGGGTGTGGTGATTTGCTGTGTCACGGCCGATGGATAGCCGATGCCGACACGGTTGCGTGCGAACACTCGGAATTCGTAGACTGAGCTCGCTTGCAGTTGATCGAATCCAAGCTCGTACGACTGAAATGCACAGTTGCAACTATGGCTGTGTGGCAGCATTTCTTTCGCATGCGTTTGGAGGCGTAGAAAGGAAATTCATGCTGCATGTGGCGATTCATCGTTGGTTTTGTGATTCTGCTCTGCATCTCAGGAACGTAGGTCAATTCAGCAATTTCGAATTGCCACGTCGAGCTTGAAACTGTAAATCGCATAACTAGTAACAATGCCAAGTTTTACACAATGCCAACTGTCGCCAACCGGTTGCGTGCTGTCGAGTGACGTCACTTTGTGCCAGCGGTGCAGTCGTGTGTCACCAAGTGGCGTGTTTGTGCGTCCCACTGATTGTATACGTCTTGCTTGCAGTATGTAGCCAAGCAGAGGCGCATCGCCCGGTGAACTCGGTGTGTCCCAAGCAAGGTTCACTGATTGGTCAGACGTGTGCAGACGAAGCCTGCTCGGGGCACTCGGCGCACCTGCAACGCAACGCTGATTGCACGCAACACGTCATCATGCACGCTCTGGCAATGTTAGACACACACGGTCGCACAGCAAAGTGCACGTGACAAATGCTGGCTTTCTGTGATTGGCACGCCACCAGCCACTAATCGATCCATTCCAAAGCAATTCATCGTCTCACCGACCTTCGACCGGTCCGATCTTGACCTCCTGACTGCGTTCAGGCCCATAGCCGCTGTTCGTTTCAGCAGCCACCGAGAACGTGTACGTGACGTCTTCGTCGAGTCCAGTCGCCAGGAACCACGTGTTGCTGGTCGTCTCGACGATGTCGACGCGGCGTGCGTTGAAATCAGTTTTGTATGTCTTGAATTTCACACGGTACTTGCGGATGATGCCGTTCGGCTCGGTCGGTGGCGGCCAGCTGACGTTCACAGAGTCCAGCAGGATGTCGTTGAACACCAACGCGCCGACGGGGCCGGGCACTGCAAATGGGTGCTTGACGATGCATTCATGAAACTGTAATCAGTGACTAGCTACGCTCACTAAATACTGCTTCATGAATGCGCTTCAAGTGGTATCGCAGTTGGATATGCAGCTTCAAGTATGACTGCCTCTGCATGACATTCTGCAGCCAACCACAGAGCACCCACCATCCTCCAAGGTGCGCGCCACAACGGACGCCTTTGGTCCTTTGCCGGCGCGATTGAACGGGATCACGTGCACGTGGTACTCTGTGTATTTGTGCAGGTCACGCAGCGTGTACGTTGCATCGGTCTGCTTCCACAGCTCATCCGTCCACTCGCCAGTGCCAGCGGCACGATATCTGAAGGCACACAAGATTCAATGTCGAAATCGGAAACGGGTAATTCGGCAGTTAATGAATCAAAATATTGGGCGAACATTTGCCAGCCAATCAAATGCAAATCCACAGCAAGTTGGCCTTGTTGTTGCAAGTTATAAGACAACAAACGAGGAAATGTAAGAAACAAACAAACAACTGCACGCATTACCTGATGATGAATCCGGCAATCGGTTGTGTAGCGTAGTCCCATGGTCGCCATTTGAGTGTGATCATAGTGCTGCTCACAGTGGCGTTTGCACGCAAATCATCGACGGGCGTCTTCGGCACGGAGTAGCCGACGTAGACGAACAGCGGACGCGACAGTGCGCCGCTGCCTTTGTCGTTGTACGCTTGCACTTGCACGAGGTAGTGTGTGAACCTGACACAGTCGCACTCGCGCTGTTTTTCCAGAACTGACAAAATCAAACGCAAAACAGCAAGATCGCCCAATCAGTGAGTTGCTGCGTGTTCGCCAAGCAGCAGTACGAGCGAATGAACATGTCGCTTTGTTACAGTCGTGCACAGACCAACGCCCATATGACTATGAGCAAGCTCGTGCAAACGTGCACCACCAACCGCTCGAGTCCACTGAGCGTCGCCTCCTTGATGCCAGTGTCAGCTCGTTTCGGCAGTTCTCTGGACAGCCACGTGTCGTTGGCGTTCGTGTAAATCTTGTAGACCACACGGAATCCGATCTGTGCCGAGTTCCACGTGTCTGTCGGCGGAGTGTTCCATGTGACGCGCATTGAGGACGCATCGAACGGAGTGGCCTGCACGTCCTCCGGCGGCAGCGACGGCACTGAAGTGCATCACTGACGCGTTCAACTCGCCTTTCATTACGTTCACATTCATTCAGTAATCAGGTAAAATGAAAACAAAGTACTATATATGTGTGATGGACGTATTTGCAGAACAACCGCACAGTGGGTACATTGCCCTGGCTAATTTGCGTTTCTGCGCCACTAACTAGCTGGTTTTGTTGATTATAGTTGCCAACCGCTTACCATCCTCCGCAGTTCTCATCCATGCCGAATGATCTGACCAGCCACTCTCAGATACGTCGTTAATCGCCCGCACTCGCATACGGTATGCCGTGTTCGGTTGGAGGCTGAAACAAGTCAAACGCTAATGAATTCGTTGCAGCTTGTTAGAGAGAAAACACCCAGCCGAGCACAACGACTGAGTGCACTATGGTGCAATGCACAATGCCGTCCTGACGAGTTGGTGAACCCAAAAATGCCGCTTACTCATGAATGGTGCATCGTTTCAGGGTTCCAGCGATTTTATACGGCCACTGCACCCATTGTCCATGGTTCGCCTGTTCGTACTGCACTTCGTACAGTCTGACCGGGGAGGTCGGTGCGGGCTGTTGGCGCTGTTGCTGCTGTCTGTTGGTCCAGTCCACGGTCAACTGATTGGACAGTGGCTCCGAGGACTGCACTTGCCTCGGCATTGGCGGCACAACTGGCATCACTGGAAACGAGAAACATATTGTGAAAATTTCTCTTAAGATTTCTCTTAATTTCAAGGTTGGAGCAAGTTTTTTAATGCTGACCTTTAGCGTTAGTGGTGTACACATAGAGCAGCTCATCATCGCCCCATCCAGCGGATGTTTCAGCAGACACAGTGAACGCATACCAACGTTGCGGCGACAAGCCGGCGGCCACAAACATGTACAGGTCGTTCGGGCGAATGTCACTGATGCCAGCGAGTGGGGAGCTCTGCACAATGTGAATGCTTAGAAAACATTCACCGTGAATGTCAGTGCAAAACTAAATGTAAACTACCGAGTTTAGCCAGTATGCCACTTTATACTGGCGTATAACGCCGTTGGGATGATATGGCTGCTGCCACGTGATGCGCACCTGCGACTCGCTGACGAGCCCAAATCGGACGTTACACGGAGGGCCCGGCGCTGCAACATTGCAACACAAAATAGGCACAAACGCGCTTGTGCAATGAAGTGCACTGCAGCACGAGTGCACATCAGCTGGACTTACGCGCTTCGCCAGTGCGCACACTGATTGGTTCGCTGTCAGGGCCGTATGCAACGACGGTGCGTGCTGCGAGACGAATGGAATAGGTGGTGAACGGGTGCACGTCAGTGAGCAATGCCTCGGTGATTGTTGCTGCGTACACCTCGAAGACACGGCGGTCGCTGCTGTGCACCAACGGGCTCGGCTCGTACGACACCTGCAACACACACAACCGAGACACATCTGCCAAGTCATTCGTGTTTTGTTTTCCGTTTTTCAACCGAAACATCCAAAGGCATACTTTATAGCCGATAACTCTGCCATTGGCAAACGCCGGATCCAGTGGCGCCCATTGGACGCGCACCACGGTGGCACCCTCACTGGCAGCTCGCACGTCACGTGGCGACGCTGTTGGCACTGCAAGTAGGCGCTGGTCATGTTTTATAATCATGGAGGAGACTAAGCACGTTGTATATGTCTATTTAGTTTTTTAGACAGATAAAAAGCATAAATCGCAATAATAATGACAAACCATCTTCATATGTGGTCACGACGGCAATGTCCGTGAAGTTGCTTTGTCCAACCTTGTTTACAGCAAGCATTTTGAATTCGTATGATCTGAACGGTTGCAGCCCATCCACTTGGTACTGGCTTTCTTGGGGGTCGGCCACGGTCAATTCAACCTTGAAATGTTTTCAAAATTTTAAGTTAAGTCAGAAAACAGCCAGCTTGATCATCATCGTTTGCATTTCGCACACTCACAAACTGTCGATGGAACAGTCTCGGCGGTTGCACGGAGCGAGCGGTCGTGAAACGAAAGTCAGTCGGCTGCCTGCTGTGGTCGGCTGCGAGCTCACGGTATGCGATCACGTAGCCCTCCGGGTATGAGTTCCACATTTGCTTGCGTAATGGCTGCAACGCAAAGAAGTATCAACCATTCTACTCAACAAAAAACTGTATGCGGTCGTGTCACTAAATATAGAAAAACGAAACAAATAATCTGGGTGGCCATTGCGTTTTGGTGGAGCTTGCCCAAAATATACTTGCAGAATCTTCGTTCCAGCAAGCCCCCACTCCGTTGTTCATAAACCTTTGTTGCACCAGTCGACCACACACAAGTGTACACATTTGTCCAATCAAAGACGACCACCCGTGCGCACCGTCCAAGCGAGCATTGCCGAGTGACTGGAGTCTGGTTGAGCATCAAAGTCGTGCGGATGCGTCTCCGGGAGTGTCTCCGTGGTGGTGAACGGCTGGCACGGCCGACTCGGTGGCGACCGCCCCATCACGTTCTCGGCCACCACACGCAGCTCGTACGCAGTGAACGGACGCAGACCACGCACGGTGAATGAGGAGGCCTTCGGCTTGCTGAAAGGGGGCACCTTCGTTGAAGGCCGTGTCACACAATGCGCCAAGGGCAAACACACAAGAGCACAGACTCAGATGGCCCCTGTGCCTCAATTCAGCCCTAGGCGCCTGCTGCACAGCACCGCTGAAACGGCCTGGCGCAGGTGCATTCAGCGGGCACGTTCTCGTCACAGTCTGCTGCTGACAGCAAGCACGCCCAGTGTCGGTGTCACCTTGTGTTGTACACTTCAGTCCACTGCGACGAATCGCCCACTTTTCCCTCGACAATCCACTGCGTGATGATCGTCTTGCCGTCGTAGCCGGGCGTGAACTCGAGCAAAACTGAGCGCGCCGTAATGCTGCTGTGGCACTTGAGGTTCGCTGGTGCACCGGGCAACTCTGGTAATCATGCAACCATTAGAACATACGTTCAATGTTCAATCACACCCGACATCGCTGTGTGTGTTTCAGTTATTCACAAATTCGCTCAGGACGTTCATTGAAAAACAAAACAAGAAATTTCAACACTTCTGACCAGGCGGCACTCCACTCTGCATGCTCTGCACTTGCGCAGGGCCAGCGCCAACACTGGTGCTCGCAAACAGCTCGAACGTGTAGCGCGTCTTGGACGTGAGCCCGGTGATCGCCTGGCGCGTCACGTTCGGCGACAGCGACATTCGTTTCAGGGTGCTCGACGAACTGTTGCTCACCCAGTAGCTCAGTGTGTAATCTGTGTGGAAGGGCAGCGCTGTGCTTTCGCAGCAATTCTACCAAACACGACCACACTAGATAAGCAGCTGTGAGCAAAGTGCGGCTTGATTGCACGTTCATTTGCCTCTTCCTTTCTCCACTTACTCAGCAGCACTCCATTCGGCTCGCTCGGCGGCTCCCAGACGACCGTCACCGAGTCGTGCACGACACGCTCAAAGTGCAGATTGCGAACAGCACCAGGCACTGAAATGCAATGAAAAAGGTCACACAACACAAGCCAGTGACACCGAAAAGCATGCAATTGACACGATGAGCGCTGACCATCGGGGTGCGTCTGAATGAGCACTGCATCGCTTCGCGGGCCGTCGCCAGCCGCAGTGAAACAGAGCACAGTGACATTGTACCACGTGAACTTGGACAGACCGTCCATGGTGAACTGAATCTCAGGCACACTCGATGGGTCGATCGTATGGCGCACGACACTCGCCTCCGGGTCACCCGGTCGACCTTGCCACGCTTCAACCTGCACACGTTCAATTTCGGTGGCTGCACACTCTGACACTGCGCAAAACAACATGTGACCAGTGATAGGCCGTTGCATTAAGCAGCGACGCAAGGCACCTTGTATCCGAGATTAACGCCCGGTATCATCTGTTGTCCGGGCGGCACGAAGCTCACGAGCGCACCAGTGCTGCTTGTCGCGTGCACTCGGACGCCAGAGGGCGCTGCTGTCGGCGCACCCTCGAGTGTCGTCACCAACACCGAACGGCTGTACACGCCGAGGCCACGGTCGTTGTACGCACACACCTGACATACACCACAGCAACACATACCAAACCTCAAACTGCGAAATTCGAGAGAACATCTGCGAATTCAATACAAATCGAGCAGGATGACGAGCGAGCCGTGTGACGTGGCGTTGCATCTCGTCGCCACCGGACGTACCTGAATGTCATACTCTCTCCAGGTGATCAGATCGTCCAGCAGCGTGTTGCGTGCACGTGCGTCGGAGACATTCTTGATGTTCCACGGGATGCTCTGGTAGTGCGCCAGTCTGTAGCGCACGATGTAGCCGAGGATGTCGCCGTTCCACCGGTCGGCTGGCGGTGGCTGCCATTGCACCATGATGCTCAAGCTGCTGCGTGGCGATGCGGCCACGTTGCGCGGGGCAGCCGCCGGCGCTGCAATCGTAAGCATCCGTTTGCTACCGGCAACGTTTCATAAAAGCACTGCAACAGCGCTCCACCAGCACATGGAAAAAGGTGCTCGGAAAAATATTTTTTCGAAAAAAAACTTTTTTTTTTATTTTTTTTTATAATTAAAAAAAAATTTTTTGGTTTTTTTATTAAAAAAAAAAAAAAAAAAAAAAAGGGGGTGTGGGCGGCGGGGGGGGGGTTTGGGCTGAAATTTTAAACAAGCATCACATATAACGTTAATTTTTTGTGTTAAAATTTCGGACAAATTGGTCCACCCTATAATAAATGAATACGAATAGAAATAGTGAAAATGCGAAAAAAATTGAATTTCGCGCCAAATACAGCACGCTGCATTTAGCGCGCATTTACCACTCAGCGCTCAAAAAAGGAGGATGTTTCAGCTTTATGCTGTGAATTTTTGTTTCTTTTCTTTCAAAAAAATGCAGATTTTTTGCGGAGGATGAGGAGATTGGCCGACCAGAGCCCGTGTTTCTGTGATAAACATTTCCAGTTTCACAGCAATTCGCGTGTTGTCCGTGAAATTCGGGTGATTTGTGATTGAAATTTTTGCCCAAACCATCCACCCGTTGGCGATATAGAGCTGATTCTTATTGTGTAGTTTTTATGGATCACCCTGTAGATTATCCAGTTTGAACGATGATTCATATTTCCAGTTGAAGCTTAAAGCACCAGAAGCATAGCCCAAAACGTTAGAAAAAGGTATGGAAACTAGGAGTGAAAGTGCGTTTTTTTCTATTTCAGCACATAGAAACTGACAGCGAAAAAAGGCAAAAATCACAGCAAAGTGGCTCGCAAATTATGACCAAGTAAGCAGTGGGTGTTTTGGGGTAACAAAACACACAACACACGCACACATAAAATAAAACTCACGCTCTCTTTTTTAATGAGGCTTGAGAGTAGGAAAGAGAAATTTGCACTCACATTCTGAAAACAGGTGTTGGTTCTATTGCGCGAAACTTGAAGCAATTTTGAAAAGTGACAGACTTCCATAGAAGTGAACAGTGGCATAATTTCGATCTACCGAAAGCTGGAGACCAGAGCAATGTAGCAAGAACTGAACGAACCTTGCTGCGGCATAACGATACGATTCGACGGCTGACTCGGGAAGCCAGCGCCATAGCGATTGCTTGCGATCACGCGGAACATCAGCGTTGACGAAGGTTTCAGGTTGTCAACGACCACTTGACGCAGCTCGTTGTCGATGTTGGACACCGCTGTCTCCCATGTTGACCATTCGTCTGAAAATGTTCTTAAGCAAATTCTTACCATTGGCCAAAAAAGGGCAGAGAAAAACAGATGAGACTGATTGACTACCGGCATCGCCCAACGTGCGTGACTCGACGGTGTATTTGATGATGGGGGAGTTGCCATCGAATCCCGGCTTCCATTTCACAGCGACACGCGCCGGCACCGTGTCATTCAGCAGCGCAGCACGCACGTCCAATGGAAGGCCCGGCTTTTCTGCACAGGCAATGGTGATCAGCATAACTTCTGTGCAGTTGCTTCGGGTTTTGTTACGAGCAAAGAGTACTAAAATTGAGACAACGGCTAAAGACGGGGTTCGGCGGTGAAAAGCACTGGTTCGGAATAGCAGAGACATTGGTTCGAATTGCACTCAAGATTACAGGAATGTCTGCGATGATGCACATCTCCTTTTACAATTCCAGTGTAGGTTGACAGTGTTTATGATAATTTCACAATGGCGACTGTTCGTCTGCGGCGCACACAGCCAGCTGCAACGAACCAATGATCGAGAGCATTGCGTCGCGTCGTTCCGTGCCAGTGGCACTGGTGACCGAGCACGAGTACTTGCCGATTCGCGACGGTCCCACCTGACGAATGAACATCGAGCCATCTGGCCTGAACTCAATGTTTCGCACGGCGCCGGGCGTCAGCAATTGTTCCTGAACAAACAAGCACACAAACATGATCATGCACTCTGCACAAAATGGTTCACGTGAAATCATCAACCTCAAAACTACGCACATTGTAATACCAGCTGCGAGTGAAGCTGGCTGAGCCAACACCCGGCAGAACTCGACAAGAGAAGACAACGTTTGAGCCGATGATCACCTCCTGGTCTTCTGGACCCTCCGAAATCAGTGTGCGACCTGAAGCCACATTGAAAACATGATTGTGAAAATTACACATAACAAATTACAAATTTTAATTTGTAAAAATTTTAAAAAATTGACTCAGTGGCCAAATCACAAGCACATTTTGAGCTTGTAAGTCACACTTGTAGTGCACCAACCAACGACGGTGACAAAGGCCGCCGCAGACGTGGTGCCCTGTGAGTTTGACGCTTCGCACGTGTACCACCCGGTGTTGTCCATTTGTGCGCTTGCAATCAAAAGACCACCGTCAGGCAACGCACGATATGTTACACCGTTCAGTATAATCGCGCTGCCTGAAAAGCATTGTGCTGCGTCTAGCATTTTAACACCAAATAAATGATTCCAACACAACGCCCAAAAAAACATAACAATCGTTGATGAAACTGTGGTGGAGTCCGATGTTGAACATTGATTTTCGGATTCGGTCGTTAAAGAAAGCAACTCGAACGGGTCTCAGATGTGAGCGCAGAATTGACCGCACTTTCGGAGTGGTTCCGTTGCAAAGGCAGCCCGATGCCACGATCACAACGCGTCGTCTGCGGCAACAAACAGCAACAACGCAACGCTCAAGTCAAAACCAACGAACCGTTGAGTCGCCATTGAACGGACGGCGGTGGGCTTCCGCGTGCGGCACACTCAAGTCGCACCTGCTGACCAACAGCAACGGACACATTCTGGGGACTCTGAGAAAGACGCGGGCCCGCTGCTGAAACAACACGCCCATTAAAAAACTGTTACAAATTATGATTTATAAAACAGAATAACTTCTGCGCGCTTCCTCACATGTAATCTGAAGCAGCGTGTGCACGGAGGCCGAGCCGGCTGCGTTCACAATGAAGCACTGATACAAGCCAGCGTCCGTTTGACGCACAGACGCCAACGTGAGCGTGCCGTCAATCGGGGACATGCTCGCCACGCCAACTGGCAATGCTGCGCCGTTGTAGTACCACTGCCATGACGATCGATCAACGTCGTTGCTGTCGACGAGTGGACATGGAATCTGCACCAACGCGCCCGCTGCGCTCGCAATCACCGCTGGCAGAGAACTCAGGCGACGCGGTTGATCTGGCAAACAACAGCGCCGTTTGCGGGTTGCACTCGGATAAGCCGGCTTCACTCGTGTGAAACGCAGGCCACTTGTGACTTGGTGGACAGAACTGATGTCTTACAACCACAGTTGATGATGGCAGTCAGTTTGGTGATTTCACATGGCAGTCTCAATGGGAATGCAAACCTAGCAGTAGCAGTATTCATGCGCATACCAACGACAATGAGCGAGGCGTCCCTCGAGTCAATCAATGAGCCCCGCGACGCGACACAACTGTAAAGACCTGCGTCTGCACTTGTCGGATTCACGATCGTCAGTCGACGGCCGAGGTTGGTGATCGTGTACTTGCCATTGATCGGACGCACGAACGAACCGTTGAACTTCCATGCTATGCGCACGTCTGCCACGCTTCTGCAAAGTCATTTGCAATCCCATTTCATGTTACTATTTTGAATCATATCAACCACTCACTTTAAGAAAGTGGACAGACCGTTGTCAAGCAAACAAAAGCTCCATCTTAATTTCTACAAAGCATTTCGTAAAAAAGAGCCAGTTTTATGCCTTTTGTTTTCATTTGTTTCTTTGACATCCTCACATCGCCTTTTCCACCCTGGTCCCTGGACCCACAGCCACACCTGAAGGTAGTTTCTGTGGGTATCTTATTGTTATCATGGGTTTCAACTAAGATTTATTTGGCGTTCGAACATTTCATTTCCCACTTTTTTCAAACGTGTCCCACTGAAATGACGTCATGCGCCGCAAACATGCGCTTGTCGTTCACAGCAAACCAGACTTTCCGTTTAGCCGATTTTTTCCGTAAACAAATGGTGAATGTCGAATCAGTCACACCAAACTGAAATTTTAGTGCCTGTACTTTGAGAAACGGCCGTTTTTAAAGTAAATGACGTCATTTTAGTGCGGACACGTTTGAACAAATCCACAGAAACATAACAAGACAACTTTTAGTGACATGGGCCTACCTTGATTGAGCAACGCATTCAAACGTGACTAGATCGCTAGACGAAGGTGACGATGGCTTGATGTACGTCCGATTCAGAGGCCCATAGATGATATGAGGATCGTCAAAGTGAAGCGAAGCGTCTGCAAAAGAGTCATTCTTTGGTTTTTTCAAAATTCATGTTTGGCTGACCCCCTTCCCAACGTTCTATCTGTTCACCCTTGCCGCCTTGCATTATCAGAAACGTTGAAAATCCCTCAAATCCCTGCAAGTCAACTCCACTGATTCAAACGAAACGCACTTTGAAAACCACTGCTGCGACAGACAATTGTCTAACAACGCTCCGCAAACACACCATAAAGAACAAAATTGTTTGGAGGTTGTGATATTCTTGTCTTGTGTTTTCACGGATTTGCACCGAAACACATGTTTTTGCTGACAATGAAATGCGTAGAGACTTTTGATGTTTTTACCCGAAATCCCACGAGATATATTCTCATTCGATGTACCCTTTATTAATTTTGAATTTGCTTAACAAAAAAGTGTTCTCAACATTTCAAGCCAACTACCGACCGAGGCCACCAAAATGTTTTATGTGCGTGTAATTTGAATTTTTTTCTTTAATTTTGCAGTTTTTGCCCCATAAGTAATTCGAAGGGTAACGCACGTCGCAGCAAAGTAAAGCGATCATTCTTTCAATGCAAAGTCATCGCATAATAACATCACCGCAGCCACTCATCCACCATAGCACTACAATGCATTGCACACCACGCCTGCCGAAAAAAATATCACAGGTTTTTTCCCTTACTTTTCTTGCAAAACACATACAAAAATGTTGTGAAAACTAAAAAATCAAACTAATGCGATGACTAGTCAACTGAAATGGTACAGCAAAACAGCAAACAGATTGTGTTCGTTGAAATAACATCCAACACAAATTCTGTTGCAACTAATATGGAACTTGGCGATTTTTTGCATTGGTTTGCTATCAAATGTAATCGGCTCAACATGCTGTGCGATCCCACAAAAAAAACATGCGGTATGATAACCTGGGCATCATGTGAAACTGTCGGGCGGGCCCTCAACTTCACTTTTTAATATTTTTGGCAAGCATTTACCGACAGTTGTTTTTGTTAAACAGCCCACCCAAACAAGCATGCAGTCCCCAAAGGACAAAGGTCAGAAGAGTCACACGATGCAGGCGACGACAAGGATGATGGCAACAACAAAACACACACATGGACGCAGCAATCATCAATCGATAACAAATGCAGGCCGACGTGATTATTGCGTGTTCAACACACGGTTGAAGATTATCGAAAGTGAAATGGTCGCTGTCAAATAAGTGAACAATTACAACACTACGTCGCCCCCTGCGCTGTACGCACAACCACAACAGCAATGCCAAATGTGCACAATTTGATGGCACTGAATAGTAACACAGTGCAGGCCGGTGAATTTGAATGAATGAATCACTCAAACACTAACACACTCGTGAAAGCATCGCAGTCCTCTGTGTAACAAACAATACAACAGCACACGACGAACGTTGTCAATTTTTGCACGTCCAAGGTGCTCAAGCGTGCAAGACATATGCCATTGTGTTTGTGGTCGACCTCATCTCTCATCCTGTCAGTCCGCCCCACTCACCTAAACCTGTCCACCCCGCCCAGACACAACACAACATCCATCCATCTCTATCATTCATGAAAGAACTGCGTGTATTTATAAACAAGCTTTAGTGCTTGAAGATGAGCTTGAAATTTACCAGCTTACAAGCCACTTTTATACAGCTTATACACAAACGCAACCGTGTTTGCAGAGGGAAGAAGGATGAACCTTTGTGCTCTCAATCAATTTGCTGTTCGTTCTAACAGCGGCCCGCAGGAGATTGATTGAACTCTTTATTAACTCCGCTCGAATAATAATAACACGTTGTAAATGGGCAGAGCACTTGCACACGGGAGACACCAACGACCGTTATGGCATGTTGCACGTGCAGCATCGCTCTGGCAGCATCAGCACATAGAAACCCACCGTCTCTGATAAATCATTCAAAGCCGCCAAATTAGCAGCTTGGCACTCGCGAACCCTTGAATCACTCGAGCGAATAGATAAAAGCACGGGTCACTGTCGGTAATGGATGCTGCTGAACCAATGGGAAATGCACAATAAGTTCAAATCACACATGCATACAAAGGCAACCCACCGATTGAACAAGTCTGTGAAAGACAAATCGCGTTTCCTCTTTTTCTTCTCGTGTTTTACATGCACATCGACGAAAAATCTCAGCAATAGTACCCATTTTAAAAACAAACTGTCAAAAGAGCTCAATTAAACCGCTCAATGCTTTTTGTCTTTTTGAAAGACCTTCGACAAAACGCTGTAGAAAGCACGATTCGCAGCCGAGCGCTCACACATTTACTCCCTTCGTAGTGCGCAGTTTAGTCGAGCAGAGATATCGTTGTGTGATATGACAAAACAGACAACATCCACTGACAGCTGGCCGCCAAGGCAAACTGCGCAGCATGTTGTGTGTGCTGACTTGCACATGCGTTACCTCGTTTCTTTGTTGCCAACGCGCCCCTGCGCATCCAGGCTGCCTGTGAATTCAAAACTATGGAATCAACACAATCCACCTGATGTACGCAAGAATCAATGTTGCTACATATGGTGTAATGCATACATCAAAAGTCAGTCGAGCGTGTTTGAAAGCGAAGACAGATGCATGGGATGAACGTATTACGCTCAAGATAAACATCACAATTGCACAGAAAGAAAATGCGAAACTGATACTGCAGAAGGCTACGATGAACATGCTCCATTGTAGCAAACGTCAAACGCAGTCATGTGTTGTCCACTCGGTGTATATCATTTATCATCTTTTCGATTCACTCACTCGTTCGAGTTGATGTCACTGTCAATGTTGAAAGTTGGCCGTGTTCAACAGCATCATTGAGCTGTCAGACAATGTCGGACAATTTCAAATCCGTTGGCGTACAAACAAAATGTGTGAGCAGTGAATGTGGTTGTGAAGCGGAAGTTAACAGCGAAACAGCCACAACAACAACTACAACACATGTGTGCCTCGTATTCACCCTGATAACAAAACGACCGCAACCCACCGAAACGCAGTGCACTCTGTTTTAGAGCATTATGAAGCAACCGCAACTGCACGCATAACATTGACGCGATCACGCTCACCACACACCAGCACAATATACAACAGAAGTTTTTGCAGATTATTTTGACCGACTGAGTTGCACAGGGTTTTTTTGACGCAAAATCGTGCGTCAATGACGAATAATAATTTGGGCTGACGCAAAAAAGGGGGGGAAAAATGGGAGAAGGTTTGGGTTTAAATTTGGATAATGTGTTGTGGATGGCATGGTCAGCTGATTCATCGTTTGCTTTCATATTGTGGTTCAGTGTTATGTTGACGGTTCGATGAACAACACCGTGGCAGATGTTGGGAGTTCTAGGGAGCCGAGGCCCAGACCGCCGCGAAGCACACCACAGATCTATAAAAATCAATTTAGAATTGAAAAGCCATTACAAAAAATCTAGGCCCTGTAAAGCTTTGCGCGCAGAAGGGGCAAAGCCAAACGGGGACCACAGGCGTCACACACGCTACTTTTAGTGGAAGAGCCGAAATATTGCTTCTTTTTGTTAACACTCGATTTAGATTGGTATCATAATAAAAGACGTGCGTCAATTGAAAAATAAGAGTGACATACCAACGAATGCAACGTAATAGTCGGCACTGCGATGTGTGGCCTGCGTGAGCGAGTGCGTGGCCTGCACCCGATAGACACCCTCGAAACTGGCGTCCATGCCAAACACCACCAGCTGACCGGTGTGCGACACAAAATGCGTGTCGTTCGAGTAAATCTGAATGCGCAAAAATAAATGAATAGGAAAACAAGCAAGCAATCACGCAAGGAACTGACTTTATGAAACACGCAATGACGCAAACCTACCACGGAATCGTGGAAGTACCACCGCCACAGCAACGAGCTCACGGGCGCTGCGCGTGTCACGGGCGGTGTCAGCACGAAAAAGCCGCCGCTGCGCACTTGCACTTGCCATTGGGCGTCGTGCGGCCCGTTTCCGAACGGATCAAAGTCTGAACAAAAAGCATGGTAACACAACACACTGGTTCAACTAAAAATACGTTGAAAATAAAAAATAGCTAAGTGAAACCTCGAGCGAGAACGTCAGCTTACAGGCAACGGTTATTGGTGTGACATCGGACAGAAAGGCAGCGAACGTGTTTCGCACGAGACATTGGTAAAAGCCACTGTGCTCTCGGGTGGCAGATGCAACCGTGAACGTTCTGCTTTCAGACGGTTGACTGACGACTGATGAACCATTGAACAGCCATTGATAAGTGAGCGCCTGTGCGCCCGACGCTTGACAGTCCAACGAAAAGCTCGATCGTTCGATAACAACGGACGTGCCGCCGACGGGGCCAACGGCGTTGACCTCGGGAACGGATGAAGATGATGCTCTCGAATATGTTAGTAATAAATGCGTCACAATTGCCACACAAATCGATCTGGTCGTCGTACGTACCGCTCTCCTTTCCATCCTGCAACGCAACAAAGCTTGTAATAAAAAGTTACCGACGAAAAACGTCTCTTATTAGAGAAAAGCGGTGCGGGGTCAACTCCGGCCCACGCATTAGCGTCCCGACATTTCCGGCCCACCCATTACCGTCCCACCCATTACCGGCCCGACATTTCCGGCCCACTCATTTCCGGTCCACTCATTTCCGGCCCGCCCATTACCGGCCCAGCCCAATAATCATCTTTCTGCGCTGTGTATCGCCACGGACAACGAAAATGAACTGAAACCGCACTCTAAATTGTACTCCCTGCTCACCAACATGCTTTTAACAAAAATACTTAAATTTTTTATTTCAGTTTTCGTTTTCGTTTCGCTTCTATTTGTTCATGACATTGGAACAAATGCTTCAGTTTGAACTTCGTCGATGAATCAGTTGATGTTTTTTTAGTTATTACTTAGTTTCGATTGATTTTGCACATTCAATTTTAATAACAACAACATGTCTGATAGGTCGACAAAAATATGAGCTTTTTCAAACCGCACTGACGCGCAGAGTTGCAGAGTTCGAATTTTGCATTGGACACAGAGCCAAATTCAATCATTTTACTTCTTAAAATTCGGGGGGGGGTACAATTCCGGCCCGCTAATTCCGGCCTGAAGAGTTCCGGCCCGCCGATTCCGGCCCGAAGAATTCCGGCCCGATGAATTCCGGCCGGAGAATTCCGGCCCGAAGAATTCCGGCCCGGAGAATTCCGGCCCGACGAATTTTCGCCAGTACGAACAATATTAACCACGAAGTGATTTTTGGTAATCAAATATCGATGTTCACATGCTACAGTGTATTTTCAATGATGTTTGGAAATTGACTTTAATTGATGTTGTTAGTTGATTTTTTGAAAAGAGGAACCTTTTTCAAAATAATATATAAAAAAGACCTTAATCACGAGAACCAGGATTTGTGAACCATCACTTATTAATTGATTTTTGTGCTGTTTTGTTATCATTTCTGCATTATTTGATCTGCGTGATCATGCTGGCTGGTTTGCATTTTCATTATTTCAAGCGTGACTTTTTTCGGTGCTTCAAAAAATGTCTTTTTAGGCAAATTTCGATGGGTGGGTGTCAAGCAAATTTCGAGGGGGGGTGGAGCACTAATGCAGAAACACAAGTGATTATGTTGGAACTTGCTAGAACAAAAATACAAGCCCAAGGTATTATTCTGCACGGCTAACAAAGCTTCAAACTATCTGTATGAATTTATTTATTCACGTTGTGATTGTGAATAATTATTACCAATCGATATTTGATTACCAAAAATCACTACATGGTTTAATATTATTCGTGCTGGCGAAAATTCGTCGGGCCGGAATTCTCCGGGCCGGAATTCTTCGGGCCGGAATTCTTCGGGCCGGAATTCTTCAGGCCGGAATTCTTCGGGCCGGAATGAGCGGGCCGGAATTCTTCGGGCCGGAATTTCGCGGGCCGGAATAGTACACGAGCCCTTAAAATTAGCAAAAACTCATGAAAATTGCCCCTCTAACCAAATTTGGACATGTGGATCCACAACCAGATCGTGTTTCCTAATCCAAATCATTCCTAATCCTAAACCTAATCCTAAGCCAAGCCTTTTTGATAAGGTGAAAATGATCAATTTAGTTTTTGCATTTTTTCATGGTGCATCACGAAAAAATCCGAATGAAAAAAGAATTAAAAAATCGAACCCTAAGTTCAAAGTGTAACCGCCTGATCAATGTGAGTTTCATAATGAAATATACCAGTGGGTGGCGGTTGAAGTCACTGGAAGCAAATTATTGGGCTGGGCCGGTAATGGGTGGGCCGGAAATGAGTGGGCCGGAAATGCGTGGGACGCAGATGAACGGGGCCGGTAATGGGTGGGCCGGAAATGAGTGGGCCGGAAATGAGTGGGCCGGAAATGTTGGGCCGGAAATGCGTGGGCCGGAAATAACGGGACGCAAATGAACGCACGCCGAGAAAAGCAGTAGCTAAAGTGCGGGGGATGGGGGCCCCATCATGGGGCCTCCCCATTGGTCTGGTCCAGTAGCGAAAGCGGGACCTCAGGTGAGGGGGGTGTTTGCCTAATTTTAGAGGGGGGGGGTGTCAGCGCAGTACCGTGGGCGGGGGGGGTGGGGGGGGGGGGTACACACTCGGGTTGTTAAAAAAAACAAAAATCGTCATTTTTGTTTTTTTTTTAAATTTTTTTTTAAAAAAAAAATTCAAAAATCAAAGTTGTGCTAAATCAATCAGGGAGTCCGAAGAACCACATATGATATGCAAGCGCCTCCCGAATGACACCCGTATGGCGGAACTTTGCAGATTTTGTTTTGGTGACCTCAATTACCCCTTTTCCAAACCGTCACCATGCCTCTTCTTGTGTTTTGACCTCCAAAACGTCACTAATTGTCCCCAGCTAAGCTAATGCTAAAGTGAAGACAAACATACCGCCTTGAAATTCGATCAATTCTTCTGATGGTGTCGCGACGACACGACACGAAGCAGCAACCAGACAACGTAGCGCTTGCAAACGGTGCAGCGAGCACAATCGGACGCTCTGCGAGGCTAATCGTCACCTTATCTGCATCGGAAATGGTAGGCTAAGCTTTGGGACGCTCAAAAACTTCATCGCAGATGTTGTCGAAGCCTAAAATCAGTCGGTAAAACGGCCCAAAATCGACTGCTAAAGGTTTTACGAGGTATAATCAAAGAAAATTTTTGTTGAACTTTCGAAAAATTGTGCCAAAATTGAGGTTTTCAGAGCATATTAGAGGAAAAATTTTCGAATTTTTTTTTTCAAAAAAGTCGGCATTTTTGTTTTTTTTTAATCTTTTAAAAAAAAAAATTTCATTTTTGTTTAACAACCCTAGTACACACCCCCCCAGATAGGGTTGTTAAACAAAAATGAATTTTTTTTTTTAAAAAAAAAAGTGATTAAAAAAAAAACAAAAATGCCGATTTTTTTTTTAAAAATTCGAAAAATTTTCCTCTAATATGCTCTGAAAACCTCAATTTTGGCACAATTTTTCGAAAGTTCAACAAAAATTTTCTTTGATTATACCTCGTAAAACCTTTAGCAGTCGATTTTGGACCGTTTTACCGACTGATTTTACGCTTCGACAACATCTGCGATGAAGTTTTTGAGCGTCCCAAAGCTTGGCCTACCATTTCCGATGCAGATAAGGTGACGATTCGCCTCGCAAAGCGTCCGGTTGTGCTCGCTGCTCCGTTTGCAAGCGCTACGTTGTCTGGTTGCTGCTTCGTGTCGTGTCGTCGCGACACCATCAGAAGAATTGATCGAATTTCAAGGCGGTATGTTTGTCTTCACTTTAGCATTAGTTTAGCTGGGGACAATTAGTGACGTTTTAGAGGTCAAAACACAAGAAGAGGCATGGTGACGGTTTGGAAAAGGGGTAATTGAGGTCACCAAAACAAAATCTGCAAAGTTCCGTCATATGGGAGTCATTCGGGAGGCGCTTGCATATCATATGTGGTTCTTCGGACTTCCTGATTGATTTAGCACAACTTTGATTTTTAAAATTTTTTTTTAAAAAAAAAATTTTTTTTTTAAAAAAACAAAAATGACGATTTTTGTTTTTTTTAACAACCCTACCCCCAGAGCACCAGAGACCGTCGGGTGGGGGGGGGGGGGGGGGCCGGCACTTTTAGGCACTTTTTAGCAGTCGATTTTGGGCCGTTTTACCGACTGATTTTAGGCTACGACAACATCTGCGATGAAGTTTTTGAGCGTCCCAAAGCTTGGCCTACCATTTCCGATGCAGATAAGGTGACGATTCGCCTCGCAGAGCGTCCGATTGTGCTCGCTGCTCCGTTTGCAACAGTACCGTGGGCGGGGGGGGGTGGGGGGGGTACACCCCCCAGTACCGAAAGACGAGGGGGGGGGGGCGGGGGGGCCCAACACCCCCCCAGAGCACCCGAGACCTCCGCGTGGGGGGGGGGGGGGTGGGGGGGGTCCCGCGCCACCAACCCCCCAAAACCTGACAATGGAACATCCACACCCCCCCCCCCCCCTCGAAATTTGCTAAACACCCCCCCACCCCCCCCCCCTAGATGGACCTAAGTAACAGTGACACCCCCCAAAAATTTTCTCGGACCACCCAAAAATCATGAATTTTTGCTCAAAAATCATGATTTTTTGTCTTTAAAGACCATAATATAAGCTAAATATATGATAACTTGACATTCTTCATTGTAATTTCAAAGATTTTGCAGCAAAATTTAGTGTTTTTCCTTCAAAATTTAAGCGAAAAAATCTCATGGGTGGGGTGGGGGGTGTGCACCCCCCCCAGAAAATTTTCTACAATAGTGCACCCCCCCCATGGCCCACGCCTGGGGGGGGTGTCACTGTACCATGACTGACACCCCCCCAAGGCAAAATTTTCGGCCCCCCCCCCCCCCCACGTGACGACACCCCCCCCCTCGAAAATTTGCTTTCGCCTTCGGTACTGACACCCCCCCAGAGCACCCGAGACCGTCGGGTGGGGGGGTGGGGGGGGCACCGTGCCACCCCCCCCTAAATCCGGGCACCCCCCCCATCGGACCCCCCCCCTCGAAAATTTGGCCGACACCCTCCCACACCCCCCATGAAATTTTGTCTGGCGGAGACCCCCCCCCCCCCCCAAAATTTTCTGCACACCCTAAATTTTTTTTCGAAAATCATGATTTTTTGTCCATAAAGTCCATAATATAAGCTGAATATATGATAACTTGACCATCTTCATTGTAATTTCAAAGATTTTGCAGCAAAATTTAGCGTTTTTCCTTTCAAATTTAATCGAAAAAAATTTCATGGGGGGTGGGGGGGGGGGGTGGACCCCCCCCCCCCACAGAAAATTTTAAAAAAATGCACCCCCCCCCATGGGACCCCCCTGGGGGGGGTCCGCACGTTTCATAGGTTGGACCCCCCCCCCCTCACTTTTTGGTCGGCACCCCCCCCCCCCCACGGTACCATACCCCCCCCCCCCCTCGAAAATTTTTTTGGGCCCGGTACTGGTTTGCAAGCGCTACGTTGTCTGGTTGCTTGCTGCTTCGTGTCGTGTCGTCGCAACACCATCAGAAGAATTGATCGAATTTCAAGGCGGTATGTGAATTTTTTGTCTTCACTTTAGCATTAGTTTAGCTGGGGACAATTAGTGACGTTTTGGAGGTCAAAACACAAGAAGAGGCATGGTGACGGTTTGGAAAAGGGGTAATTGAGGTCACCAAAACAAAATCTGCAAAGTTCCGTCATATGGGAGTCATTCGGGAGGCGCTTGCATATCTATATGTGGTTCTTCGGACTCCCTGATTGATTTAGCACAACTTTGATTTTTGAATTTTTTTTTTAAGAAAAAAAATTTTTTTTTAAACAAAAATGACGATTTTTGTTTTTTTTTAACAACCCTACCCCCCCCATCGGACCCCCCCCCTCGAAAATTTGGCCGACACACACCCCCCCTGTCAGGTGCCTTCTCGGTGAGGGGGGG